>CM053027.1:619930583-620090583 GCA_028564925.1 Lithobates sylvaticus | reverse complement strand
TAGGGGTCAATATTAGGGTTAGGGGTTAGGATTAGGGGTTACAATTGAGGTTAGGGTTAATATTAGGATTAGGGGTTAATATTAAGGTTAGGGGTCAATATTAGGGTTAGGAGTTAAAGTGGTGGGACACCCTGAAAAAAAAAACTGAAACTGAAAAAAAAAAACTGAAAAAAAATGTTAATAACAATTTAAAATGAAAAAAATATATATATATATATTTTTTTTACTTACCAGAAATGGCTGTTGTTAGGCAGATCGTAATCTGCCTCTTCCAGCGCCGCGGTGATCTTCTCTCCTTCCGTCTTCTAGTGAATGGGGCGCGGTGTGTTATGGGAACTATGTCCCACAACACATCGCGTTCCCCATTCACAAATTAGACTCGCGCATGCGCAGTAGGCCGCGCGCCGACTCGCGCATGCGCAGTAGGCCGCGCGCCGACTCGTGCAAGCGCAGTAGGAAACGGGAAGCCGTTTTCCTTACTGAGGATGGCGGCGCTGGAGCCGGATCGCCGAGGGACATCTCGGCCTCCACGACCGACATCGCGGGCGCCCTGGGAGGGTAAGTCTACTTATTAAAAGTCAGCAGCTACTTTTTTTTAGCTGCTGACTTTTAAATTTTTTTTTTTTTTTTTAAGGTGAAACACCACTTTAAGATTAGGGCTTAATATTAGGGTTATGAGTTAGGATTAGGGGTTAATATTAAGGTTAGAGGTCAATTTTCGGGTTAGGGGTTAATATTAAGGTTAGGGGTCAATATTTGGGTTATGATTAGGGGTTAATATTAAGGTTAGGGGTCAATATTTGGGTTATGATTAGGGGTTAATATTAAGTTTAGGGGTTGATATTAAGGGTTAGGGGTCAATATTAGGATTAGGGTTTAAAATTGAAGTTAGGGGTCATACATGAATGTGTTCTGAGTTGGTCGGCTCAGACGGTGACTACTCCACATCCTGTGTATGCTCAACTAACTGTAAGTCGGAGAACACTCATACACCGAGAACAGACCTCACGGTGCCGTTGAGGTAAGATTATTTGTGATAAAGTGGTAAAATCTGACCAGTATTCTGCACCTACCCCCCCCCCCCCCCCCCCCCCTCCGTGTGACCTTTTTAGGTCCTAAAAACAAGGGATAGTTCCCCTGTCTTTCTTGCATACAATGTACCAGTATGAGGAGTATGTTTTGGGGTGATATGTAATTGTCTAGCAAAAAATACAAAAGTTTACTTTACAACAAATGTCAGAAAAAGCCAGGGTCCTTAAGTGTTACGCACAATCGGAAATGCTGCCAGCAAAAGACCGATGAGAGCTTTTGGTCGGAAAATGCGACCGTGTGTATGCTCCATCTGACTTTTTTTTCGCTCAGAAAAATTTTTCGGTCAGAAAAAGTTCAGATCGGAAATTCCGACCGCCTGTGGCAATTTCCGACGCACAAAATTCCTACGCATGCCCGGAAACAATTCGACGCATGCTCGGAAGCGTTGAACTTAATTTTCTCGGCTCGCCGTAGTGTTGTACGCCCACCGCGTTCTTGTCGGTCGAAAGTTCAGAGAACTTTTGTGTGACAGTGTGTATGCAAGCCAAGCTTGAGCGGAATTCTGTCGGAAAAAACCATCCAAGATTTTTCTGATGGAAATTCCGCTCGTGTGTACGGGGCAGTAGTGTCCTGGCTGAATATGGCTTGCCTCACTGGCATGAACAACTTTTCTGCAGTAGGGATGAGCTTCGAGTTCGAGTCGAACATTGCCTGTTCTCCTGTTCGCCGAACAGCGAACAATTTGGGGTGTTTGCGGCAAATTCGAAAAGCCGCGAGCACCCTGTAAAAGTCTATGGGAGAAATCTAAAGTGCTAATTTTAAAAGCCTATATGCAAGTTATTGTCATAAAAAGTGTTTGGGGACCCGGGTCCTGCCCCAGGGGACATGTATCAATGCAAAAACAACTTTTAAAAACTGAAGTTTTTTCAGGAGCAGTGATTTTAATAATGCTTAAAGTGAAACAATAAAAGTGTAAGATTCCTTTAAATTTCGTACCTGGGGGGTGTGTATAGTATGCCTGTAAAGGGGCGCATGTTTCCCGTGCTCAGAACTGTCCCTGCACAAAGTGTCATTTTTGCAGGAAAAGAAGCTATTTAAAATCACTCGCAGCTAATGAATTGCCGACTCCCGTAATACAGAGAACAGTCATTGAAAATCATTGATAAAAAAAAGCGTGGGGTTCCCCCCAAATTCAATTTCCAGGCCCTTCAGGTCTGCTATGGATATTAAGGGGAACCCCGGGTCAAATAAAAAAAAAATGACGTGGGGTTCCCCCTAAATATCCATACCAGACCCTTCAGGTCTGGCATGGATTTGAAGGGGAACTCCACGCCAAATTACAAAAAAAAATGGCGTGGGGGTCCCCCTCAAAATCCATACCAAACCCTTACCCGAGCACGCAATCTGGCAGGCCGCAGGAAAAGAGGGGGGGGGACGAGAGAGCGCCCCCGCCTCCTGAACCGTACCAGGCCACATGCCCTCAACATTGGGAGGATGATTTGGGGGTCTGTGACCCCTCAAAGCACCATGTCCCCATGTTGATGGGGACAAGGGCCTCATCCCCACAACCCTAGCCGGTGGTTGTGGGGGTCTACGGGCGGGGGGCTTATCAGAATCTGGAAGCCCCCTTTAACAAGGGGACCCCCCGGTCCCGCCCCCCCTGTTTGAAATGGTAAGGGGGTACAAAAGTACCCATACCATTTCATAAAGAAAGTGTAAAAAATAGTTAAAAAAACACACAGACACCGTTGGGAAAAGTCCTTTATTAAAAAAAAAAAAAAAAAAGATTCCAGCGGTGATAATCCACTCTTGCTATCCAGCAATGGTGGTCCCCGGAGCAGACACCACCCATCGCTGGATAGCAAGAGTGGATTACCACCGCTGGAATCTTATTTTTATTTTTAATAAAGGACTGTTCCCAACGGTGTCTGTGTGTTTTTTTAACTATTTTTTACACTTTCTTTGTGAAATGGTAGGGGTACTTTTGTACCTACTTACCATTTCAAACAGTGGGGGCCGGGATCTGGGGGTCCCCTTGTTAAAGGGGGTTTCCAGATTCTGATAAGCCCCCCGCCCGCGGACCCCCACAACCACCGGCCAGGGTTGTGGGGAAGAGACCCTTCTCCTCATCAACATGGGAACATGGTGCTTTGAGGGGTCACAGACCCCCAAAGCATCCTCCAATGTTGAGGGCATGTGGCCTGGTATGGTTCAGGAGGGGGGCACTCTCTCGTCCCCCCCCCTCTTTTCCTGCGGCCTGCCAGGTTGCGTGCTCGGATAAAGGGTCTGGTATGGATATTTAGGGGGACCCCCACGTCATTTTTTTTTTTATTTGACCCGGGGTTCCCCTTAATATCCATACCAGACCTGAAGGGCCTGGTAATTGAATTTTGGGGGAACCCCACGTCTTTTTTTTTTTTTTTGACCCGGGGTTCCCCTTAATATCCATACCAGATCTGAAGGGCCTGGTAATTGAATTTCGGGGGAACCCCACGCTTTTTTTTTTTTATCAATGATTTTCAATGACTGTTCTCCGTATTACGGGATCCGGCAATTCATTATAGCCGCGAGTGATTTTAAATAACTTTTTTTCCTGCAAAAATTACACTTTGTGCAGGGACAGTTCTAAGCACGGGAAACATGCGCCCCTTCACAGGCATACTATAGACACCCCCCAGGTACGAAATTTAAAGGAATATTACACTTTTATTGTTTCACTTTAAGCATTATTAAAATCACTGCTCCTGAAAAAACTTCAGTTTTTAAAACTTTTTTTTTGCATTGATACATGTCCCCTGGGGCAGGACCAGGGTCCCCAAACACTTTTTATGACAATAACTTGCATATAAGCCTTTAAAATTAGCACTTTTGATTTTGAACGTTCGAGTCCCATAGACTTTCATAGGGTTCTAAAGTTCACACGAGCTTTAGGTCTGTTCGCAGGTTCTGGCGCGAACCGAACAGGGGGGGTGTTCGGCTCATCCCTACTCTGCAGCAAGTTGAAGCCACTGCTCCTGATTTTCTTGCTTGCAAACTTGAAAGAACGGAATTTCTGAGGGTTGGTATGACAGCCAGGCACCTAGCATTTTCAGAAATTCTTGCCCTTGTGCCTGTAACTACCATACCATTCTTCTTTTTTTTTTTTTTTTTTTATCCCTTTTAAGAAAAATACTCATTAAAATTGCTAGCACTTAGCGACAGCCTAATCTCTAGTGTTACAATACTCATTACTGCTCCACAAAACCTTTTTATTGATTTAAAGCAGCCAAGCGTGAAGGTGGAGGACCTCCCTACCAACGAATATTGTGCTTTGTAGTCAAACTATTGAAAAACTAATTATATTTAATGTTTGACTTTAATGAAAACCCAGCAGGCTGCGTAGTGTCAGGGCAAAGGACTCAACAGAATCCCATCGATGGTCATGTCAGGGTCTCCACTTTTGAGGGAACGTTGAAGGAACCTCCTTGGAGACATTTAATCGCGTCAATACCGGGCACTCTCACCCCCTTGCTGCCCAGGACAATTTTCAGCTTTCAGCGCTGTCACCCTTTAAATGACAATTACGCGGTCATACTACCCTGTACCCAAATTACATTTGTATCATTTTTTTTATGACAGATAGAGCTTCCTTTTGGTGGTATTTAATCACCACTGGGATTTATTTTTTTTTGCTAAACAAAACGAAAAAAAGAACGAAAATTAAAAAGAAAAAATCAACCTTTTTCTTTGTTTCTATTATACAGTTTTGCAAATGCAGCACTGACCCCCCTGGAGGAGCTGCTGAATTTTTTCTGGGCTTACCAATTACTTCTTCCAGCTCGTAACTCGTTGTCCTTGTCTAGGGGTTCCCAGGGTTGATACCCATTAACCACTTCAGCCCCGGACCAATTGGCAGGCAAAGGACCAGGCCCCCTTTTTGCGATTCGGCACTGCGTCGCTTTAACTGACAATTGCGCGGTCGTGCGACGTGGCTCCCAAACAAAATTGGCGTCCTTTTTTTTTCCACAAATAGAGCTTTCTTTTGGTGGTATTTGATCGCCCCTGCGGTTTTTATTTTTTGCGCTATAAACAAAAATAGAGCGACAATTTTGGAAAAAAATTCAATATTTTTTTACTTTTTGCTATAATAAATATCCCCAAAAAATATATAAAAAAACGTTTTTTTTCCTCAGTTTAGGCCGATACGTATTCTTCTACATATTTTTGGTAAAAAAAAAAATCGCAATTAGCGATTATTGATTGGTTTGCGCAAAAAGTTATAGCGTTTACAAAATAGGGGATAGTTTTATAGCATTTTTATTAATATATTTTTTTTTTACTAGTAATGGTGGCGATCAGCGATTTTTATTGTGACTGCGACATTATGGCGCACACATCGGACATTTTTGACACATTTTTGGGACCATTGTCATTTATAGAGCAATCAGTGCTATTTAAATGCATTGATTCCTGTATAAATGACACTGGCAGTGAAAGAGTTAACCACTAGGGGGAGGGGGAGGGGAGGGGTTATGGGCTGTGACGTGTGTGTGTGTTTTTTTAAATTAGGGGGCGGGGCTGACGTCTGACGTCATTGATCGGCTTTCCCGATGACCGGGAACAGCCGATCAATGACAGGCAGAGTAGGAAGCGCGGGGAGAGGTTTGTTTACACAGACCTCTCCCCGTTCTTCAGCTCTGTGACCCGATCGCGGGACACCAGCGGCAATCAGGTCCGGGGTCACGGAGCTCCCGACCGGGTCGCGAGCGCTTCGACCCACGGCCAAGCAATTAAAGGGCCACGTACCTGTACGTGGTTTTGCCTGGCCGTGCCATTCTGCTGACGTATATGTGCAGGATGCGGTCGGGAAGCGGTTAAATGTAGAGACCCACACCTGAATTCCTTGTTAGGATTTTTATTTGCATAAAACTGTTGAACAGAACTCAGTCAGTTGGGAATAGAGGGTAATGCCGCGTACACACGGTCGGAAATTTTTGTCGGAAAAAGCTCTGATGGTTTTCCCGTTGGAATTCCGACGGAATTTCGCTCAAACTGTCTTGCCTACACACGGTCACACCAAATTCCGACGGTCAATAACACAGCGGCATAAAACACGTTCGACGGCACTATAAAAGGGAAGTTTAATGCTTCCGAGCATTGCGTCGAATTGTTTCCGAGCATGCGTCGGAATTTTGCGTGTCGGAATTGCATACACACGATCGGAAAATCCGATAGAAAGGTTTTCCGTCGGAAAAATTAAGAACAGGTTCTCAATCCAAAGTCCGTCGGAAATTCCGACAGAAAAAGACCGATGGGCATACACACGGTCGGAAAATCCCATGAAAAGCTCCCATCGGACTGTTTCCATCGGAAATTCTGACCGTGTGTAGAAGCTCAGGCACTTTGGAACTGGTGACACTCAATAAATGTCTCTTTCTAGATGATCCAGGGAGTAGCCACTCGCAACTGGATAACTCAACTGTTGGATAAATCCTTGCTTGTAGATCTGGTAGACATGCGCACAACCAAAAAATTTGTTTATTTTCGTTTCTTTTTTTTTCGTTTCCGAAAAAAATTTGTTTTATTTTTTTCGCTTTTTTCGTTTCCGTTGATCCGTAACGATTCGTACATTCGTAAGTCGTCGGTGTTCGTATTCGTAACGATTCGTACATTCGTAAGAGTTATTTTTTGTTGATTCGTTTTTTCGTTAGTTTAATTTTCGTTCATTCGTTTATTCGAAATTCAGACGCATTCGTTATTATTTGTACTTTCGTAACATTCGTAACATTCGTAGATTCGTAATCGGAGCATAATTCATAATTTTATGTACAGTGTATGCTATTATTACATTTTAATAATTTACGAATCGAAAAAAAAAAGTTACGAATCGGAAAAAAAAAAGTTACGAATCGAAAAAAAAAAGTTACGAATGTACGAATTTTTTAGTTCAATCTATTCGAAGCACGTTAAGCAGCGCCATTGTAAGGGACACGGAAAATGACCAATTCAACAAAAAAAAAAAAAAGTTACGAATCGAAAAAAAAAAGTTACGAATCGAAAAAAAAAGTTACGAATGTACGAATTTTTTAGTTCAATCTATTCGAAGCACGTTAAGCAGCGCCATTGTAAGGGACACGGAAAAATTACCAATTCAACAAAAAAAAAAAAGTTACGAATCGAAAAAAAAAGTTACGAATCGAAAAAAAAAAGTTACGAATCGAAAAAAAAAGTTACGAATGTACGAATTTTTCGTTCATTTTCGTTGTTCCTTTTTTCGGATTTTTTTCATTCGTACATTCGTTGTTTCTAATTTTAGTTTTTTTCGGATTTTCGTTGTTTTTCGGATTCGTACGATTCGAACGATTCGTTATTCGGATTCGTTCGATTCGAACGATTCGTTCATTCGTACGAAAACGAACGAACGAAAAAAAGGAAAAAAAAAACTAAACGAATTGCACATGTCTAAGATCTAGCAGCCAACAAGTGATTTTAGCTTAGCAAAGTCTCTGCCACAGACTTGGTTGTGAAACTTTAGATGAACGCAAAAGTCTCTCACAGGAACTTAGTTGTAACTGAAGGATGGGTTAGGAACTTTCTTACAGTACCAGTATCTTGCAGCCGGTCCGGCGATACCGTAAGAATGTGGATTCAATTAGTGTCCTTACAGCTCAGCTTCCAGGCTCTTACCGAGCAGCCAGCCTCGTGCGTGGCCCTCTTCCGAAGAGTCCTCCCCTGGTCGCATGTAGAGTTGCTGGGCCTCTCCAAACCTGAGACGGCACCAGAACACTTGAGAATCCTCCTTCAGTTACTGCGCCTCAAACTAGCCAGTTCCGAGGCTCGGAAACGGATGGATTCCTATCTCAGCCCATGAGGGCCTCTGGGGGCTGTTCAGGAGGACCAGGACCACGGAGTCAGCAGACATTCCTGGACCGGAACCCCTCACAGGGCTGGTCAGGACCGAAACGAACCACGTGACTTCAGCACCTTAAGTACCCTCTCCCGGAAAATACACAGCGAGACAAACGTGCCCACTGATTGGCTCCGAGAGGAGATTGGTACCCAATGCGTCCAACCAGACTGCGTTCTGAGCCTGTCACAGGTGCTCACCTCACCTATGACCAGGCAGAACCTCAATACAGCCCAGCCAAAACTGATGCCAAAGCATAATTTAGACAGTGGCGGCTGGTGCTCAAAATTTTTTGGGGGGGCGCAAACAAACAGCCTCACTGTGCCATCAAACGCTGCCACTGTGCCCATCAAACGCTGCCACTGTGCCCCAAGTGCTGCCACTGTGCCCATCAAACGCTGCCACTGTGCCCATCAAACGCTGCCACTGTGCCCCAAGTGCTGCCACTGTGCCCAAGTGCTGCCACTGTGCCCCAAGTTCTGCCACTGTGCCCCAAGTTCTGCCACTGTGCCCCTTAAGTGCTGCCACTGTGCCCCAAGTTCTGCCATTGTGCCCCAAGTTCTGCCATTGTGCCCCTTAAGTGCTGCCATTGTGCCCCAAGTTCTGCCACTGTGCCCCTTAAGTGCTGCCATTGTGCCCTTAAGTGCTGCCATTGTGCCCCAAGTTCTGCCATTGTGCCCCTTATGTGCTGCCATTGTGCCCCTTAAGTGCTGCCACTGTGCCCCCTGCCTGCCCTCTGCACTTACCTTGTCCTGGTGACGGCGTCAGGCGACGAGCGGTGTCTCCGTCGGATGTCTTCTCCCGCGCTCCTCCTGTCTTCTTCTGCTGTGATTGGACGCTAGGTGATTGGACGCCTAGCGTCCAATCACAGCGCCTGTGACTTCAACCAATCAGGTGACAGGTAACAGACCTGGCAACCTGATTGGCTGAGAGGCGGGTCTGTGTTAGGGAAGCGATGTATTCGCTTCCCTAACACAATACTGTGTAATCAGCGAACGCACAGCCGTGCGCCCGCTGTTTACACTTAGGGAAGCCTATTAGAGCACACCGCTCTAATAGGGTCCCCTATTAGAGCTTACAGCTCTAATAGGGGCGCTACCAGCAACACCCCCCCCCCACTGTAATTCAGATGCCCGGCGCCCGATCAGGGGCCGGACACCTGAATAGGGGGCGGCAGCGGTGACAATAGATAGATTCATGCAATGCATGAATCTCTCTATTGGTGATAGAGCGGTGCAGGAGAGGGGGGGGGGGGCGGCGCTCCTGCGCCCTCTATGCACGCACCGCCACTGAATTTAGAGCAATTAACACCAAAACTTAACTATAGTTTTGAGCAAAAACAAAATTTAAATGCATAGCGCGTACGTATCAAAAGTACCGGCGCTACACAAATAAGTAATTTTTCTTCTTCACTGATGAGCACTGGTGAGGCAGCACTAATGGGACTGCACTGATACACTATATTACCAAAAGTATTGGAACACCTGCCTTTACACGCACATGAACTTTAATGGCATTCCAGTCTTAGTCCGTTGGGTTCAATATTGAGTTGGACCCGCCCCTTTGCAGCTATAACAGCTTCATCTCTTCTGGGAAGTCCGTCCACAAGGTTTAGGAGTGTGTCTATGGGAATGTTTGACCATTCTTTCAGAAGCGCGTTTGTGAGGTCAGGCACTGATGTTGGACGAGGAAGGCCTAAATCATCCCAAAGGTGTTCTATCGGGTTGAGGTCAGGACTCTGTCCAGGCCAGTCAAGTTCCCCACCCCAAACTCGCTCATCCATGTCTTTATGGACCTTGCTTTGTGCACTGGTGTGCAGTCATGTTGGAACAGGAAGAGGCTGTCCCCAAACTGTTCCCACAAAGTTAGGAGCATAAAATTGTCCAAAATGTCTTGGTATGCTGACGCCTTAAGAGTTCCCTTCACTGGAACTAAGGGGCCAAGCCCAACCCTTAAATAAAAAACAACCCCACACCATAATCCCCCCTCCACCAAATGATTTGGACCAGTGCACAAAGCAAGGTGTATAAAGACATGGATGAGCAAGTTTGGGGGGGGGGGGGGGCTTGACTGGCCTGCACAGAGTCCTGACCTCAACCCGATAAAACACCTTTGGGATGAATTATGGCGCAGACTGTGAGCCAGGCCTTCTCGTCCAACATCAGTGCCTGATCTCACAAATGCGCTAATGGAGGAATTCAAACATTCCCATAGACACACTCCTAAACCTTGTGGACAGCCTTCCCAGAGGAGTTGAAGCTGTTAAACTTCTCATGGTTTTGGTTCTGTGCTACATTTCTGACAGTCGATACTCAATCAGTGGCTCTGTGCTGAAAAAAAAATGCAGGAATAATTTATCATAGCATTCTGTATTTGTGAGAGATGTGAAAGCTAGGGGGGTATTGGTGAGAGAGCTGGGAGTGTACATTGGTGAGAGAGCTGGGAGGGGGCATTGGTGAGCTGGGGTGTGGGGCATTAGTGAGAGAGCTAGTAGGGTACATTTGTGGGAGGTGAGAGAGCTGGGATGGCATTTGTGAGAGCTGGGGGGAATTTGTGAGAGGTGAGAGAGCTGTAGTGGCATTTGTGAGAGCTGGGGGCATTTGTGAGAGGTGAGAGAGCTGTAGTGGTATTTGTGAGAGCTGGGGGCATTTGTGAGAGGTGAGAGAGCTGGGGGCATTTGTGAGAGGTGAGAGAGTGGGGGGGGGGGGGCATTTGTTAGATATGTGTGAGCTGGGGGGGGGGGGGGGGTATTTGTGAGAGTTGAGAAAGCTGGGGAACATTTGTAATAGATGAGAGAGCTGGGGTGGCATTTATGAGAGCTGGGGGCATTTGTCAGAGGTAAGAGAGCAGGGGTGGCATTTGTGAGAGCTGGGGGGCATTTGTGAGAGGTTAGATAGCTGTAGTGGCATTTGTGAGAGCTGGGGGCATTTGTGGGAGGTGAGAAAGCTGGGGGACATTTGTAAGAGATGAGAGTTGGAATGGCATTTGTGAGAGCTGGGGGCATTTGTGAGAGGTGAGAGAGTTGGGGACATTTGTGAGAGTTGAGAGAGCTGTAGTGGCATTTGTGAGAGCTGGGGGCATTTGTGAGAGGTGAGAGAGAGTGAGGGGGGGGGGGGGGGGCATTTGTGAGATATGTGTGAGCTGGGGGGGGGGGGGTATTTGTGAGAGTTGAGAAAGCTGGGGAACATTTGTAATAGATGAGAGAGCTGGGTGGCATTTATGAGAGCTGGGGGCATTTGTCAGAGGTAAGAGAGCTGGGGTGGCATTTGTGAGAGCTGGGGGGCATTTGTGAGAGGTGAGATAGCTGGGGACAGTGAGAGGTGAGAGAGCTGGGATGGCATTTGTGAGAGCTGGGGGGCATTTGTTAGAGGTGAGAGAGCTGGGGACATTTGTGATAGGTGAGAGAGCTGTAGTGGCATTTGTGAGAGCTGGGGGCATTTGTGAGAGGTGAGAGAGTGGGGGGGGGGGCATTTGTGAGATATGTGTGAGCTGGGGGGGGGGGGCATTTGTGAGGGTTTAGAAAGCTGGGGAACATTTGTAATAGATGAGAGAGCTGGGGTGGCATTTATGAGAGCTGGGGGCATTTGTCAGAGGTAAGAGAGCTGGGGTGGCATTTGTGAGAGCTGGGGGGCATTTGTGTGAGGTGAGATAGCTGTAGTGGTATTTGTGAGAGCTGGGGGAATTTGTGAGAGGTGAGAAAGCTGGGGGACATTTGTAAAAGATGAGAGAGTTGGGATGGCATTTGTGAGAGCTGGGGGACATTTGTGAGAGGTGAGAGAGCTGTAGTGGCATTTGTGAGAGCTGGGGGCATTTGTGAGAGGTGAGAGAGCTGGGGGCATTTGTGAGAGGTGAGAGAGTGGGGGGGGGGGCATTTGTGAGATATGTGTGAGCTGGGGTGGGGGGCATTTGTGAGAGCTGGGGGCATTTGTGAGAGGTGAGATAGCTGGGGACATTTGTGAGAGCTGGGGACATTTGTGAGAGGTGAGTGAGCTGGGGAGCATTTGTGAGAGGTGAGAGAGTTGGGATGGCATTTGTGAGATCTGGGGGGCATTTGTGAGAGGTGAGATAGCTGGGGACATTTGTGAGAGCTGGGGACATTTGTGAGAGGTGAGAGAGCTGGGGGCATTTGTGAGAGGTGAGAGAGTGGGGGGGGGGCATTTGTGAGATATGTGTGAGCTGGGGTGGGGGGGGGGCATTTGTGAGAGCTGGGGGCATTTGTGAGAGGTGAGATAGCTGGGGACATTTGTGAGAGCTGGGGACATTTGTGAGAGGTGAGTGAGCTGGGGAGCATTTGTGAGAGAGTTGGGATGGCATTTGTGAGATCTGGGGTGCATTTGTGAGAGGGGAGATAGCTGGGGACATTTGTGAGAGAGCTGTAGTGGCATTTGTGAGAGCTGGGGAGCATTTGTGAGAGGTGAGTGAGCTGGGGAGCATTTGTGAGAGGTGAGTGAGCTGGGGAGCATTTGTGAGAGGTGAGAGAGTTGGGATGGCATTTGTGAGAGCTGGGGGCATTTGTGAGAGGGGAGATAGCTGGGGAGCATTTGTGAGAGGTGAGAAAGCTGGGGGACCTTTGTAAGAGATGAGAGTTGGGATGGCATTTGTGAGAGCTGGGGGGCATTTGTGAGAGGGGAGATAGCTGGGGACATTTGTGAGAGGGGAGAGAGCTAGGGAAACATTTGTAAAAAATGAGAGAGCTGGGGGGGCATTTGTGAGAGGTGAGAAAGCTGGGGGGCATTCTGTGTTATGTATCCCAATCCCCCAACTCCTGTGCTCTGCCTTACACACTCCTGTATACACAATACGGTACATTATGAACTTCTCGCCATCTTGTCTCAACAGTTGCTGGTTGCTATGTAGTCCCTGACAATTTTAATGAAGTTCTTCTTTAACCCCTTGGCGCCGGCGCCTCCCGGCCCTTTAAAGGGTTTGAGATGCCGGGAGGCGGGCAGGGTTTATGATCATGTGACCGCTGTGATTGGCTGTACGTTAGCCACCGGTAACTGTGCCAGGAGCGTGCAGGGCAAGCTTCCAATGGGGACACCAGTTCTGGTATCCTTGGGGTCCCCAAGGAATTCCCTTTAATTTTCAGGGATCTCCTCCCACTTCCCATTTGGCTTTGGGGCAGGAACTGAAGAGAAATCTCAATGGGATACAGATGGCAAAGAAAAGTCTTACAGGGGTTATAACCCTCTCTTGCTCTATCCAAAATGAGAAAAAAAAGGTTTTGCCGATAGTTCTACCTTAAGCATAGACTTGTATAAATGAATAGACATGCAAACAGTAATGCATGTCAAACTCGTTACTCAAAATCTATTAATTAAATCCCCTACAGAGTAAAATGGTTATGAAAAAAGTAAAATAAAAATAATTAGAAACTAATATAAATTGGTGGGTCAAAAAGACTCCAAGTATGTTCTAAAAATCCCTAGAGTTTTTATTAGGGAATATATTTATATAAATGGGAGATATAAATGTCAAGCTCTCCTCTGGATTAGAGCAGATTCTAGAGTTGGCATTCCAGCCAAATCCTTGTTTTTCTCTGTTTCCTCTCAGACAACCGGTGAGGCTTCCTTGGAGGATAACCTGTCAAAGGCTTTGCGCTCATCATTTTCCCTGGCCGTCTCTCTCCTTTCCGGTCGACTGTCCTTGAATGGAATGTGAGCTTATATCGCCCCATCAGTTTGGCGGTCTTTCTCTTCCAGGGGAATAGCTCCTGCAGATTATTTGCCCTGTCCATCTCTGGGCCTGGTCTGGAGTCTCTGAAAGGAGTAAATCCAAGGCCAGATTGAATATTGAATGCTGGAGACTTTGGAGACTTGGATCCATCAGAGGTGTCAGTCATCTTTCTGTCCCGGTTTGAGCTCCTTCGAGGTTTTAACAGTGGAATCTCAATGACCTAGAGAAGATTTTTGGGAAACCTGAAGCGTACGTAGACAATTCTGGATATTTTTCAGACCTGGAGAAGCATCCAAAAGTAAAATATATGTCTTGAATTTGCAATTTCTTGGCACTCATAAAACTATAGTATCATGAAGTCTAATGCCACGTACACACGATCGGAATTCTCGTCAGAAAAAACTGACGGTTTTTCCAATGGAATTCCGACGGAATTCCGCTCAAGCTGTGTTGCCTACACACGATCACACCAAATTCCGACGGTCAATAACACAGCGGCATAAAACACGTTCGACGGCACTATAAAAGGGAAGTTTAATGCTTCTGAGCATGCGTCAAATTGTTTCCGAGCATGCGTCGGAATTTTGCGTGTCGGAATTTCTACACACGATCGGAAAATCCGATAGAAAGGTTTTCCGTCGGAAAAATTGAGAACAGGTTCTCAATTCAAAGTCCGTCGGAAATTCCGACAGAAAAAGACCGTTGACCATACACACAGTCGGAAAATCCGATGAAAAGCTCCCATCGGACTGTTTCCATCGGAAATTCCGACCGTGTGTACGCCGCATTATAATTTTCTTTTACTATTGGATTAAAACCTTACCATAAAAAGCATAAATATCTAAAATAAATTTCCACAAATGCAGATTCTGAACCCCCCCCTAATAAAGCCCCAAATATCTCCAACTGCAATGCTTTAAAGTGGTTGTAAACCCTTACAAACCACTTTGACCTACAGGTAAGCCTAGATTAAGGCTTACCTGTAGGTCCAATAAATATCTCCTAAACCTACATGGTTTAGGAGATATTTAGAAAAAAAGAGGCATCGCTGTCTAAGGCGCATGCGCCGTAGACAGCGGCGCGCAGGCGCACTGTGCATGCCGCGATCACGGCGATATGCCGCTCACGTGCGTATGTGCGGGAGTGACGTCATCGCCGCTCCAACGAATGACAGCGCTGGAGCGGCGAGACCCGGAAGTCACTCCGGAATTGATGGCAGCGGCGGAGGTCGTGGACGAGGGTCGCTTCGGGGGCTTCGTTCTCAGGTAAGTTATTCATAATGAGCTAGTATGCTATGCCTTTGCCTTGCATGTTCCGTTTTTTTTTTTTAAAAGAGGCTTTACTTCCTCTTTAATAAGAGCTATGGAAAGTGACTAACACATAGTAAAAACAGAATGACGGGGGCGTATCTGAGCAGCGGATGTAGCCGGACACTTCCTGCTCCCTCTCCACCGAAAATCTGTCACACTATGCAGAGGGCATCACTCTTACTGCCTTACCGACAGCTCTGGAGGCTTCCCCCTGCTTCAGCCAGACCAACGAGTGGTTCAGAATGAGTACCGAACATGTCCAAGCAAATTAAAGAGGGCCCACAGAGGACCCCTAAGGAATAATACAAGGCAGTGGCACAAAAGCTCTTCTCCAAAACCCTGTCTAAAGATGCACTGCCTCCTCCCGTTACACCTGAGGATTCCTCTGGCGGTGTTTCAGAGGCAGATGACACGGTTCCCCTCAAGGATGGCAATGGATCTGACACAGAGTGGGACACCCAGTACCCCGGAGGACATATTTACCATGCCATCAGGGACTGCGGGGTTTACAGAGGAATCTGAACCGACCCCGCGGGATATATTCTCGGTAGTGACTGCTGGCAATGCTTCCACTGCTGCCCTTACTAATGAACTTAATATGGTGAAGACAGAAATGACATTCCTTAAGCAGGATAGGCAAAAGTTAAGGGAGCAGACATCATCTCTGGAAGGGAGAGTTAGATCAGTTGAGGATGACATGGCTCCTATGCAAGGAACCTCAGCTTTAACATCCAGCTCACAGCTCAACACTCTGCTCACCTGGATGACCTTGAAAATAGGCTGTGGCGTAATAACATCCATGCTATTGGCATCCCTGAAAAAGCGGAGGGGAAGAACCCTGTGATGTTTATTGAATAATGGTTGATCTCCATATTTGACAATGACGCTTTCTCTACAATGTTCTCCGTGGAACGTGCTCACAGGGTTCCTTGTCCCTTCCTATTCAAACTCCTTAATTATAACGATAGAGATGCTATACTCTCTAAAGCCCATACCATGCAGGGGACTCTGGTCATTGATAACTCAAAAATGTCCCTGCTTCTGGATTTTTCTGCCGACCTGCAGAAAAGAAGAGCGCAATTCAATGATGTGAAACGTTGCCTGAGATCTCTCGAGTTAAAATATGTGATGCTCTATCCAGTTCGGCTAAGGGTAGAGGCTAAAGGAGAGGTACATGTCTTCTTTGAAAAGCCTGTTCTGGCAATGCAGTGGCTAGATAGGGAAGAAAAATCCCTGCAGAATGCCTTGGGCCACCGACCAGCTCCTGCATGAGATATGCCATTATCTTTCTATGCATGTGCCATATTCCTCGAGTGCCCAAGTTCATTTTGACATAGGCAGAGGTTTTATTCTACTGTTATTGTTGACTATTCTTTCTGGTTACCATTCACTTGGCTGCTGCAGAGAAGCTCTATAGTACATCAGTGTGAGCTTCCACTGTTGTCCCCCTATATGGTCCTACGTGGACTATTTGTTCCGCTGCATTTTAGTTTGGGAGCCCATTTGGCTCACCACGGGTCTTCTTATGTGGCTCTATGGTCTATATACTTGTGTAGCACTGACCCCCGAAGGAGCTGCTGGTTTTAGTTAGGCTTACCGTTACCCCACCTGTTCACTGTGTCCGTCTTAGGGGTCCTGTTAACGGGTTGGTCAAAGAATATCGCTCCAACACTTAGTCCTTTTTCTGAAGATTTATTTGACAAAAACACACAAATTTGCAACAGAGGGATAGAGGGTTAAGGGGGATCCAGGTACCTTGTAATTTGCGGGATAGAGGTATTTCCTTGACCCAGAGGACAAACAGCTTCCACAGACTGGATCCAGCAACCACCAGATAGGCCTCTCTCACTGACCTAGCAGCCGATGAGATACTCGGTCAAAGTCTCTGCCACAGACTTGTTAATTTAGCAGAATCGTCGTGCAATCCTCGGCCAGAGGAATACACAACCAGCAACCTGTTGTAAAATGAAAGAGCTGTCACACAGTACCAGTTTCTTTCAGCCAATCTGGCGATACTGTGTGGTAGGTGACCCGGGATGCGTCCTCCAACTGAGTCTTCAGGCTCTTCCAGAGATACCAGCCTTGTTGCTCGGTCCGCTCATGAAAAAGTCCTCCCCTGGATCCTCCAGTTGCTTGGCTTCTCCCCGCAGGCAAGACAGCACTGGACCACCCCTGGATTGGTAGCCCCCAGGGCTTCTGGGCCTACTCTTCAGTTGCAAAGCCCCGGCCAGCTGGCCCTGAGACATAGAGTAAGGCAGAATACTCCTCAGGCCAGGAGGGCCACAAGGTCGGGATAACGAACCCCCAAAAAATGGCGCCTGTAAATAAAAAACGTTACCCAGAATGCTCAGCGGGTAGACCACTCCCACCGGGCTGTTTCTGAGTAAAAGGGGTACCCAATACATTTAGCCTGTTGCATTTCCAACACTTACCGGTGGTGACATCGACACCCACGGCCAAGTGGTAACTAGCACAGCCCAGCTAAACTGGTACAGAAACCATGACTAGTGTAGCCTATATACTACCCACCAGCTGGTACAGCCAAAATACTTCCCCTTACTTTAGATTAAATAATAGACCACACCTTCTTTTATGGAGTAAATGGCCGCAACAGCCTTTTATTAAAACATAACTCCAATAACTGAAAAACACATATAAATAACCATAGTGATAAATAACATATCAACACATAACCAGTAAACAAACATCAAGAACTGTAAACAATCAGTTACACCCTGTTAATTGGTCAGTGACGGAGCTAAGTACTATAAACATATATATATCTACTGTATCTGTATATATATATATAACACCACCGGGGGCACTGCGGGATATAAAACATAACCAACTGGCCTCCATCTGTGCCGCCAGGAGACAAACACCTATCCCGCAGTGCACGAGTAATCATCAAATAAATAATTTGATGTACTACCAGGAGGGGCCATCTACTGATGAGCCCCCCACAAACCGGAGGGGCCATCTAATGATGAGCCCCCCACAAACCGGAGGGGCCATCTAATGATGAGCCCCCGACACACACTTACCACCTACATAACTGCTCCGTCACTGACCAACGAACAAACACGCCCCCCTTTTCATATGATGAACCCTCTGCTTCCGATTCCTGAAACGACAACAAAAACATTAAAACCTCCAAAACAATGCCTTATATTAGGGAGGGTGGGTGGGAAAAAAACCTGCCTCCTCGTGTGTTACTGCCCGCCGAATGTCCGTGTTGGCCACGCCCCCTTTTTATATGGCCGCTCCCCCCGTCTAATGATTGGCCCGCTGCGCTAAGCCACACCCCTTACAATTTACAATGTGTGTCCTAGACACACTGTCATGGCCAGGCCTGCCCTAATTTGCTTTGCTGCATCCCGGTCCGGCCCTCTCTGAACTTTAGAATAATTAGTCTGAGCCAAACTGCAGCTTCAGACAAACTTAAATTTACAAAAATAATAGCGTCTGCTCATTAGGAGCAGGGCACTACACTTGCTTGACTGGTTTCTACCCTCATGGATTATACATGTAAGGTACTTTGTCATTTTCCACCTGCTCTTCCACTGGGTATACTCTGAATGCACTGGATGGCTCTTAAATAGTGCGATCTCCCTTTCGCAGCTGTTCTACCTCCTGTAACTCACGAATGAAGGTTCTGTATATATAAAGGTTGTGTATTCCCATCGTTGGTCGAATGGTTAGAAAAATGTGAGTATTGTCCTGCAATGACTGAGTAATACAGTTAAGTGTCCTATGAACTATTAAACATATGACTTCTTCAGTTATCTTTCACCTGATGATACACCGCAATTCTCACAATGTCAATTTAGCCACCAATTTCACTCAGTTTACTTATCATACTCCAGAGGAGTGAGCGTTCTTGTGTGTCATGGGACTCAGTTTGCAATGATAAATGTGCTGATCGACGCCTAATGGTCATTTTGTTATTTAATTATGCTCTCTGCTGCTACTAGCGGTGGGGGATTCTAATAACTACCTTGATTTTGCCAAAGTTAAACTTCTGGGATCTACCAATACTATAAACTCTAAGCCTAAAGGCCCTAGTACATTTGCAAGGTTCCTTGGGGAACTTGGCCTTCAGGATCCTAGAAGGTCATGCTGGAAGCTCAATCCATTTTGGTTGCCATTACTCCCAGACCCGACTGTGGATTCCTTGACTTCTTTCTTTGCATATAATATAGGCACAGCTGACTTGGAAATGGTGAGGGATGCCTCAAAGGCACATCCTGGAGGGCAGTTTATAAAGCATATTAATTATATTAAAACTAAAACAAAGTCCTGGAAAAACCCAGTGTTAATAGAGGTGCAAAAGGACAGAATCTAACTATATTGACAATCCCTCAGACACTACCAAACGGGCATGGTTATATCAGTAGACATGTGCCATTTGTTTAGTTCCAAATTCTTTTTTTATCCAAATTCGGCATATCAGAGTAATCCGATAAAATCAGAGTAAACAAAAGACCGTTTAACAAATTTTTTCGAAATCAAATTTTCTAAAAGAACGAAAATCCGAAATTCAAAAATTCGAAAATCAGAAGGAATGAAAATCCGAAAATAAGAACGAAAATCAGAAAATTTGAAAGAACAAAAATCAGAAAATCAGAACGAAAATCCAAAAATAAGAACGGAAATGCGAAAATTAAAAAATCCGAAAATAAGAACTAAAATTCGAAAATCGGAAAGAACGTAAAACATTTGGATAATTGTTTTATCCATTCGGGATGACGCCATCTGATTGCCACACCCCCATCGTTATCTAAGAAATGCTTGACATCGGCACGGACAGATCAGCGGGACGCAGAATCGGAGGAGGGTCGTTGGTGTGAGTGGCTGCGGAGGAAGAAGAACACCGGACAAAGAAGACCAGAAGAAGAAAGACCGGAGGAAGAAGGAAAAGACCGGAGGAAGAAGAAGAAGACATTTTTAATAAAGGACTTGTCAAAAACTGTCTATTGCACCAACCCCCCCCCCCCCCCCCATGTTGAGGGCATGCGATCTCGATCTGGTATTGTTCAGGAGGGGGTGGGGGGTGCTCGCTCGTCCGCTCCCTTTCCTGACCTGCCGGGCTGCATGCTCGGATAAGGGTCTGGTATGGATTTTGGGGGGGACCCCACACCATTTAAAAAAAAAATAATTGGCGGGGAGTCCCCTCCGAATCCATACTATCCATACTAGACCCAAGGGCCTGGTATGGAACTGGGGGCGGACCCCACGCTGTTTTTTTTCCAAGATTTTTTTTAGCCAGACACTACCGCTCTACATGTTTCGCTTCGCGTGAGATTCTTCAGGAGTGCTGTATAAAATGATTACTAGGAAAAAGTAAAACAACAACAAAACTGGAATCAATTACTACAAAATTTGTAATTTGTTTACATTTTATCGGAATAAAAGTGCACAAAAATACACTTGTTGCCAAAAAAGGAATTTTACAATCAAACATTAATTGTTGAAACATTAAAGGACCAACCGAGTATGCAAACTTTACATAATACGATGCCTAGGTGTTTAATTTCTGAGTATTTCCAGCAGACAACTCCATGTCAATGGCATGATAACCACAGGGGGGCAATGCAGAAAAAATGACTGAATCCTAAAAAGAAAAACATATATATACCGTATTTATCGGCGTATAACACGCACTTTTCCCCCCTTAAAATCGGGGGAAAGTCGTGGGTGCGTGTTATACGCCGATACCCCCCAAAAAAAAAGTGACAAAAATGTCAAGCGGCGCCGAAAATTAGCGAGCGCCGCCGAAAAAGACCGAATCGCCGCCGACTGCGGGACCGCGAGCGGAGCTGAACAGTCGGCTCGGTCTTTTTTCCGGCGGCGCTTCGGTCTTTTTCGGCGGCGGTGTCTTGGCGGCGGGAAATTTAAACGCGGGCAAGACTGCAAATGACGCTGGCAAGCTACAATGACAGTGGGCAAGCTACAATGACAGTGGGCAAGCTACAATGACACTGGGCAAGCTGCAATGACACTGGGCAAGCTGCAATGACGCTGGGCAAGCTGCAAATGACGCTGGGCAAGCTGCAAATGACGCTAAAAAAGTATTTTTTCCCCTAAACTTCCCTCCTAAAACTTTTTTTCCTTAAAATGCCCTCCTAAACTTGGGGTGCGTGTTATACACCGGTGCGTGTTATACGCCGATAAATACGGTATCTCTATATATAGTGTATATATTGGGATGTGGTGTCCTCTCTGACCAGGCCACCCTAAATGTCACCATGCATAGATGTGAATCAAGCCTAATGCCACGTACACACGATCGGAATTCTCGAAAAAGCTCTGATGGTTTTCCCAACGGAATTCCGCTCAAACTGTCTTGCCTACACACGGTCACACCAAATTCCGACCGTCAAGAACGCGGTGACGTACAACACTACGACAAGCAGAGAAAAAATGAAGTTTAATGCTTCCGAGCATGCGTAGGAATTTTGCGCATAGGAATTGCTACAGTTGATCGGAATTTCCGATAGAAACCTTTTCCATCGGAAAAACTGAGAACATGCTCTCAATTTTTTGCTGGCCGGAATTCGGCCATCAAAATTCCGATGGAGCATACACACGGTCGCATTTTGAAAAGCTCTCATCGGTCTTTTGCTGGCCAAAATTTCCGATCGTGTGTACGCGGCATTAGAACCACTTCAAGCTGTCTGTGGATGATGCCAAGTCAGCGGGTGACCATACTGTCCAGACAGACTGGGTCCAAGGAGGTACATCAATGTATACTACGGCAGAACATGAACTTACCCTTTAAGACGAGGAATAAAACCTTTATTTTTTGGGGTATTTTTTATGGAATTGGTCTCTGCTGTGAACACTATCTAAAGGGTTTTTTGCTTAAGCAATTTACTTTTTAATCTGTGCTTGATCCACTAATACCGGTTCAATTGCAGACATTCCCAGAATAGCAGGTTCTTTGATAATCAGCACAGTTAATTAAAAACGTCCTTCCTGTCTCCTGTATGAGTGAGACGATCGCTACCGGTAGAGAACAATACAGGTCTTCTGCAAACGATCTGCCATTGTTCTTTTCCGAGAAGTGAAAAAAACACGAGGTGCAAGGCCGAATCGACTCACAGAATGACTTCGACCCGCGCGAGCGAGACTTTTTCTTCATCGGCAGAAAACACTTTGGACGGCTAATTAAATCTCCCCGTAATTGACAATGTTCAGATCAAAGTCCCCTGTCTGGGCTCCGAACCTGCCAGTCAATGCGCCGGCGGCGAGCAGTCGGAACACAGAGGCCGAGACGCACTTAAGCCACCTGCGAGTGGCATTTTCGGATGTGTAATGAGGCTGTTGTGGTTTACAGTGAAAAAAAAAGAAGAAGATAAATGACCCAATTCAAGAAACTTTCACTAAATTTATATTCTGGCCTCCGTCCCAGAATTCGCTGAACATTTAGCTTTTGAATCTTAAATAGACGCCTGTCGTGTTATGAGCCTCATTCAGGGGAAGCTGTCATAACAAAACCTTAAGATTGCTGTGCAAAGTAACTCATACATGCCGGGAGATGGAGTAATAATTCACATGTTGTGCTTGGCAAATTAACCTCCAGTCTGTAAGCTGTGCTACACTCCATCGCTCTATTACACTAGACCTCAACTCAAAGTCAAGATTTACTATCTTATGAGGAACATCTAAAAAAAGTGTTAAAGTGGTAATAAACCCAAAGGAGAACATTTATTATATTGCAGCTTATCAATTCTTAGATGTGATGGCTGCTTTCATTTTCATTTTTAGGCTTTCTTACTTCTATTGTCACCCTGAATATTCACGTGAAGGACAAATCCTGAAGCTGAAACTCGAATACTTTGACCACCTAATGCGAAGAGAGGACTTTGAAAAGACCCTGAATGTCACAAGAAGTACTTACCGAGGCCGAGATACCGAGAGCGGTTTGCTCTTGCAACTACGCGCACCCCGTCCCCCGGAGGTGGTACAGGGAGCGGGTGGCACGCAGAGGCACGGGCCACCAGCAGGTGTAGTTCATGAAGAAGTCTGTAGAGCTGTACAGGAGGTGAGCTGAGGTTCAGGAACCGGCTGAGGGTTCCGGTGCAAGGTTTAGCGGATAGTCCGGAACACAGCAAGGGATTAGGCACAGGAGACAGTTAAGCCCCTTTCACACTGGGGCGGTTTGCAGGCGCTATTGCGCTAAAAATAGCGCCTGCAAACCGACCCGAAACAGCTGTTGCTGTGTCTTCAGTGGGAAAGCCCAAGGTCCTGCAAGCCGCATCTTTGGTTCGCTGTAGGAGCGGTATATTTACCCCTCCTATAGCGCCCGTTCCCATTGAAAACAATGGGGCTCCGAACCCGCCCGCAAAACGCCGCTGCAGCGGCGGTTTGCGGGCGGTATTAACCCTTTTTCGGCCGCTCGCGGGGGGTAAAACTGCCCCGCGAGCGGCCGAAATGCGCCGCTAAAACTACGCTTTACCGCCAGCGCCCCCAACGCCCCAATGTGAAACTAGCCAAACAAGTCTGTGAAACAAGTCAGAGGCCAAATCCATGTAAACAAGTAAGCGAGTCCGTGAAGCAGGCCAGGGGTCAAATCCGTAGGAGCAGGTAAGCAAGTTTGTTAGGCAGGCCGAGGGTCAAATACGTGTAGGCAGATCGAGCAACGTCCGTTGAGCAAGCCGGGGGTCAGATCAAGGAGAACAGTAGCGTAGTCAAAAACAGTCCGGGTCACAGCGGGTAATCAGATATGGCCAAAACTGGAAGCAGGTACAAACAGGAAGCTGATGACAAACCAGCCAACCATTTGGATGCCAGAGCCGTCTGAAATAGCCACGCCATAGCGTGTGCGCCACGGCGCACATCCGTGCGCCAATGCGCACGTCCATGTGCTATCGCACACACTCTCGAGCAACTGCGCACACACGTGTGCCATTGCGCACACGTGCGCACCGCACCATCGGGACGTGCACGTGCGTGCGCCGGAGTGCCAATCCGCCGCGCATGTGTGCAATAGCATGGCGAGCATGGGTGGAAAAAGTCCATCTCTGACACTGAAGCTGGGAAACATAGAAGGAAAAAGGAGAAGAGGACGACAGAAAACAAGATGGATAGATAGCATCATCAAAACAACAGACAGTAAGATAAGCAAGCTCCGGGAGGGAGTGGAGGACAGAAAAGCCTGGCGTGCTACGGGTCATGAGGTCACGAAGAGTCGGACACGATTGAACAACAACAACTTCTATTGTCACCCTGGTGATCTGGACAGTACGTCTACTGCAGTGGCGGGGGGGGGGGGGGCAGCTTTGTGTCCTCCATGTCGGCTTCTGGCTCCTCCCCTCCTCCTCCTAGGCATCCAATAGGATCGCCTGTCCTTTCAGCCAATCAGGTGACCAGTGTCAAAAACGTCTTCCTGATCAGCCAGGAGGAAGATCAGTGTTACAACAGCGAATATTCAATGGCTGTTGTAACATACCTGAGTATGTCTCTGTGACCCGAGACCACCCTATATTGAAGCCTATTAGAGCCTCTGGCTCTAATCAGTGCTTCAAAAAACACCCCCCTCCGCATTGGAATCCATGCGCCGGTGTCCTGAAAAGGGCTGCATGAATGGATGGGAGGGGGGGGCGGTGATGGACAGGTGGGGGCGGCGCCCGTGCGCCCTTAACGGACAGGCCGCCCCTGGTATTCTTTTTCAAAAGAACAGCAGAATAAATCCCTAACAAAGATGAAACAAGCCATTTATCTCTGACAGGGGTGCTTACAATGATCCATTTTTATTTATTTATGTAAAACCTTTATCCCTAAAAGAAAATAATGTTTGCTGCAGGGGCGTAGATACAGGGGTCACAGGGGTCTCCATTGCGACCCAGCCCCATACCCCACTCTACGCCTGGATAGGAGGGTGGCTGCATGTAGAGGAACCGATCCCTCCATGTAGCCGCCAAATTCCCCCTTAACCCTTTCTCCTTCAGCAGGCATTCAGCGGCTGCAGGAAGGAAATGGAGGGCATCTGTTTCTCCACATGCCACTCCCACTGTCTTCCTATCGCCGTCCTGCTGCCCCGAGGCTCCTGCGCTCTTTTCTGCTCCCCCTGCAGCGCTGCCGAGTTTCCCCTTCCCACCTCCTGCTGTAGGGATACTGTCAGGATCAGTCATTTTTGGGGGGCGGCAACCAGTATCACCCCCCGGTCAGTCGGGTCTGGAGCACTTACCCCATCTATGGTGGGCAGCGTTTCTCCCGGGCTTCAACGGCGACTTCCCCTGCTCAGCAGCGGGTTCACCTTCCCCTGCTCTTCACAGCATAGCAGTGGCTTCCGTTTCCTCCCTCCTTCTCGGTGGCCCGATTGGGAATCTTCTCTTTTCGGCCAGTCCAAAAACAGGTTTCAAAAGCTAATATTAATTCAGTGTTGTAACACCTGGGTGAGCTCATGGCACAATGCTCTGTGCCACAAGCCCATCCTATTTTGAAGCATATGGCTCTAATCAGGTGCTTCAAAAACCCCCCCCCCCCCACTGTCATTTATACACCCAGCGTCCTGAAAGGGGCCGGACGCATGAATAGGGGGTAGCGGCCGTGGATCATAGACCATTAATTAGGATGTGGCGGCAGTGGATAGAGGGGGTGGCACTTGGGCGCCCCTAATGGACGGGCTGCCACTGGTCAGGATGGAGAGCGGGGAAGGAGCCGGTAAATGTGTAATTTACTGTCCCCTTCCTTGTCTTAGCCCAGGTTCACACTGAATGCCGGTTTGAAATCGTGCGAGTTAAGCTGAACTCGCACAATTCCAAACCGGCATTACAGTACGACTTCGGGGGCGATATGAGAGACATCTGTGCGGGTTCATGCAAAATCGCCACCGAAGTTGCCAAAAGTAGTTCAAGAACTACTTTTGGGAATTGATGCAGCGCCGCAAAGTCAACATTGCACTGATTCTGACGGTGCCGTTGCAATAGGCTCTAAATTGCCATGCAATTTGACATGTCAAATCGCATGTCAAATTGGCCCGATGTGAACGGGGGCCTAAAGTGAAATTATAGTCTTTTTTTTTTTCAATAACAATCATGTTATCCTTACCTGCTCTGTGCAGTGGTTTTGCACAGAGCTGCCCAGATCCTCCCCTTATTGGGTTCCCCGGCCGGCACTCCTGGCCCCTCCCTCCTGCTGAGTGTCCCCGCAGCAAGCGACTTGGTATGGGGGGGCACCCGAGCCAAGCCGCTGTTCTGTGTGTCCATTCAGACCCGGAGCTACGGCTCAGGCCCCACCCAATCCTCTCTCTCCTCATTGGCTCACTGACTTTGATTGACAGCAGGAGGAGCCAATGGCTGCGTTTCAGCCAATCAGGAGGGAGTGTCTCGTACAGCCAAGGCTCTCAAACAGCATCGCTGGATGGAGATGGGGCTCAGGTAAGTGTTTGGGGGGGGGGGGGCTTCTGCTGCACACAGAAGGCCTTTTATCTTAATGCATACAATGCACCTTCTGAATTTTCAACCTCTAATGAATAGAGTCAGTAATCAGTACCGATCAATGACTCTTTTTTTATTTTAGTTTTTTTATTTATTCATAGTAAACCATGTTTACTATTCCCTTTATGAACGGGAAGCTGTTATTCCTGTTCATTCATTCTGTACAACTGAGGCTACAGAGAAAAGGACTGATGAATCCCTTTCTCTGTCTCAAAGGTGAGACATCAGGGGTCTGTTTAGACCCCTGATATTTCACTAAAGATCCCCAATGGGGTCCTAAAAAAAATATGTAAAAAATAATATAAAATACAATTGTAAAAAAAATAATAAAATAAAATGGTAAATATAATAAAAAAATAAAAATCTACTGACACCAGTGGCGGAACTACCAGGGTCACAAAGTTCGCACTTGCGACTGGGCTCTGGTGTTCCACCACTGTGGGGGGGAGCCCAAGGCGGCAGGAAGGTGGCCCAGTGCAGGACCGTAATAAAGGGAGTAAGGGGCCTCGGGATAAGTGAGAAGGGCCCCAGTCGGGGGCCAGGGGGGCCCTTCATGGTTTCTTGCATCATGGCCCTAAAGGTTCTATTAATGCCTCTGGTTTGCTTTAGATGCTTTCAAAGAATTAGCTGGAGGTTTGCTTCAATTTCTTATGCCCCATACACACGGTCGGAAATTCCGATGGAAAACGTCCGATCGGATTATGTTGTCGGAAAATCCGATCGTGTGTGGGCTCTATCGGACTTTTTCCATTGGAATTTTCCGACGGAAAAAGTTTGAGAGCAGGATCTAAAATTTTCCGACAACAAATTCCGATCGCACTTTTTCCGATCGTGTGTAGACAATTCCGACGCACAAAGTGCCACGCATGCTCAGAAGAAATTTGGAGACAAAAGCTATTGGCTGCTGGCCTCTACGTAGTCCCGTCGTTCGTGTTGTACGTCACCTCGTTCGGAACGATCGCATGTTCCGACAACTTTGTGCGACCGTTTGTATGCAAGACAAGTTTCGTCCAAAATCCGTCAGAAAAAATCTGACGGATTTTGTGGTCGGAATGTCCTACCGTGTGTACAAGGCATAAGTGTAATAGTGTTGGTTGGGGCCCTACATGTGTATGGGCTGTCCCCCCCTGATTGCTGCCCTGCTAGCAAATATAATAGTCTGAATGCAACAGGGACACACTCAAAGTTGCTTAGGTTCCGTTATAGCTGGTCCACGACTTTCATAGCAAACAGATCTACAGGCACTTCAAAATTATTGCAGGAAAACTGATTTTTGGTCTTGGCAGTATTGTTTCTCTCTTGTGAAGTGGTAAAGTGGCATCTTGCGTTGTCCCTTGGCAGAATATTGTCGAGTCCCCCTTTCACTCTGGGTTACTGTCCTTTTATCTTGGACAGTTTGGTAGCCATTGCTAAATGGGCATAGCCCCTTTCCTCTTTCTACCTACATCAATTACTATGAGGGAAGCATTTCTGACTACAAAACTCTAGATGGCAGCGTAGCACTTTAAATCTCAGTAATTAAATATGTTGAACCTTATGCCACGTACACACAATCGGCCTTTTCGACAGACTTGGTCCGGCGGACAATCCAACGGACTTCGCAGCTGAGGACATTCAAACGAACAGACTTGGCCACACACGATCGCTCCAAAAGTCCATCGGATTCAAACGTGATGGTGTAGAATAAGGAAGTTCATAGCCAGTAGCCAATAGCTGCCCTAGCGTCCGTTTTAGTCCGTCAGACTAGCACACAGACTACCATTTTTCGACCGGACTCGAGTCTGGTGGACAAATTTGAAGCCAGTCCTATTTCTAGGTCTGCCGGACTTTTGGGAAGAAAAAGTCAGCTGGAGCCCACACACGATTGAATTGTCCAACGGTCTCTGGTCCGCCGGACCAAGTCCGCCGGAAAGTCCGATCGTGTGTACGCGCAATTATTGGCAGGACTATTTTGTAGCCGGAATGTGGTGGAGTTCGGCCACCTCTGGCACTGGCCTTGTGCTTGTCGCTCACTACTGTCATCTCTGAAACACAGAAGCCTGGCTTCTGTGTTTAGCAGTAACAGCGCTCCTTTTCTGGTGGTTCCACAGAACACTCCCCTCCCCGCCCTATGAGAGCAGAGGAGGGTGGCAGGGATGTACATAGCTGAGCTAGTCTTGTGGCAGCAGCTCCTGAAGACCTGTACCCGCAGCCTGAACTCTCCAATCTCCTCCTGATGTGATCTGTAGCTGTTCTTCCGCAGCAGCAATCCTCTATTTGGTACTGTCAAGGATGGGGATTTGGGGTTGGGATGAGAGCTCTCTACTGGGGAAGAGGGTGGTTTGGGGGTAAACAGATTGTACTGTTTTGGTTCAAAAGTGGCCAGTGAGATATGCATTCTTGAACCCTGCACTCTGAAGGTAAAGCACACCTGAATCCTGCGCTTTGTACGTTGCACACTCCTGAACCCTGCGCTCTGTACATAGTGCACTCTTAAACTCTGCAACTCTGTGCCTAGTGCACTCCTAAACTCTGTATTCAGCTCGATCCTGAATTCTGTATGTAGCCCATTCCTGAACCCTGCACTCTGTACAGAGCCCATTCCTGAACCCTGCACTCTGTACGCAGCCCACTCCTAAACCCTGCACTCTGTACGCAGCCCACTCCTGAACCCTTCACTCTGTACGCAGCCCACTCATGAACCCTGCACTCTGTACGCAGCCCACTCCTGAACCCTGCACTCTGTACGCAGCCCACTCCTGAACCTTGCACTCTGTACGCAGCCCACTCCTGAACCCTGCACTCTGTACGCAGCCCACTCCTGAACCCTGCACTCTGTACGCAGCCCACTCCTGAACCCTGCACTCTGTACGCAGCCAACTCCTGAACCCTGCACTCTGTACGCAGCCCACTCCTGAACCCTGCACTCTGTACGCAGCCCACTCCTGAACCTTGCACTTTGTACGCATTGCCCACTCCTGAACCCTGCACTCTGTACGCATTGCACTCCTGAACCTTGCACTCTGTACGCAGCCCATTCCTGAACCCTGCACTCTGTACGCAGCCCACTCCTGAACCCTGCTCTCTGTACATAGCCCACTCCTGAACACTGCACTCTGTACACAGCCCACTCCTGAACACTGCACTCTGTACACAGCCCACTCCTGAACCCTGCACTCTGTACGCAGTCCACTCCTGAACCTTGCACTCTGTACGCAGCCCATTCCTGAACCCTGCACTCTGTACGCAGCCAACTCCTGAACCCTGCACTCTGTAAGCAGCCCCCTCCTGAACCCTGCACTCTATACGCATTGCACTCCTGAACCTTGCACTCTGTACGCAGCCCATTCCTGAACCCTGCACTCTGTACGCATTGCACTCCTGAACCCTGCACTCTGTACATAGTCCACTCCTAAACCCTGCACTCTGTACGCAGCCCACTCCTGAACCCTGCACTCTGTACGCAGCCCACTCCTGAACCCTGCACTCTGTACACATTGCACTCCTGAACCTTGCACTATGTACGCAGTCCATTCCTGAACCCTGCACTCTGTACGCATTGCACTCCTGAACCCTGCACTCTGTACATAGTGCACTCCTGAACCCTGCACTCTGTAGGCAGCCCACTCCTGAACCCTGCACTCTGTATGCAGCCCACTCCTGAACCCTGCACTCTGTACACATTGCACTCCTGAACCTTGCACTATGTACGCAGCCCATTCCTGAACCCTGCACTCTGTACGCATTACACTCCTGAACCCTGCACTCTGTACACAGTCCACTCCTGAACCCTGCACTCTGTACTCCTTGCACTCCTGAACCCTGCACTCTGTACACAGTTCACTCCAGAACCCTGCACTCTTTACACAGTTCACTCCAGAACCCTGCACTCTTTACACAGTCCACTCCTGAACCCTGCACTCTGTTACACAGCACACTCCTGAACCCTGCACACTTTACACAGCCCACTTCTGAACCCTTCACTCTGTACACAGTCCACTCCTGAACCCTGCACTCTGTACGCAGCCCACTCCTGAACCTTGCACTCTGTACGCAGCCCACTCCTGAACCCTGCACTCTGTACACATTGCACTCCTGAACCTTGCACTATGTACGCAGCCCATTCCTGAACCCTGCACTCTGTACGCATTGCACTCCTTAACCCTGCACTCTGTACACAGTCCACTCCTGAACCCTGCACTCTGTACTCAATGCACTCCTGAACCCTGCACTCTGTACACAGTCCACTTTTGAACCCTGCACTCTGTACACAGTCCACTCCTGAACCCTGCACTCTGTACTCATTGCACTCCTGAACCCTGCACTCTGTACACAGTCCACTCCTGAACCCTGCACTCTTTACACAGCCCACTCCTGAACCCTGCACTATGTTACACAGCCCACTCCTGAACCCTGCACTCTGTTACACAGCACAATCCTGAACCCTGCACTCTTTACACAGCCCACTTCTGAACCCTGTACTCTGTACGCAGCACACTCCTGAACTCTGCACTCTGTACACAGCCCACTCCTGAACCCTGCACCCAGCACCCTGTACACAGCACACTCCTAAACCCTGCACTCTGTACACAGCACACTCCTGAATCCTGCACTCTGTATTCAGTGAACTCCTGAAGGAGAATTCAATCTCCTGCGTCAGGTGTTATGCCCAATTTATAGATGGATTTTCACTCTTCCAGGTCCACTTTCCAGTGTTCCCCAGGCCATGCTGTCCTCCTTAGACTGGGGTGGTCCAAACACACTGTGACAGACTGCCTGGCACCCTATCTGGGTGCCTCCACCAAGATACATCTTCCTCCACCTTGGAACCAGGAATTAGAGCTGAATATTGCACCCAAGAACTAGACAACACTAGCTTAAGTGCAAACTGGAACTGACCCTTTATTTTACCCTTTATTGTAAATTCACAAACAGAATATATACCACACAAAATCAGATTAGAGCTTAATCACATTATCCTAATCAATGCATACTGTAAACAGTAATATCATTAGTACATCTATTAAACAGCCAACAGCTAACAGTGATCTAATTAAGAGTAAGCTAATTAACAGCTAGCAACTAATATCTAACAGTGATCTAATCAAACAGTAATCTAATTAAAAGCCAAGCACCCAGACAATGCTTTGATTAATCAGTCTGGCAACAAGCCCACCACGTAATACACAAGGTACATGACGCATGCTGTCTTTCAGGTACTGGTGTAATCTGTCCACTAGAAAAGTCATCATAAGAAAAAGTGGAATTCATTTATCTTCATAGATCTCTTGAGGGAGAATGTTGATAAATATTTCTGTCCCAAGTGGAGGAGCTTCTCCAACCCAGTCTGCAAGAGGACCACCATATTCCGTGCAAGATTATGTTCTTTACAAAATGATGTTCTTTGAAAAGTCTGAGGGACAGTAAACTGGCCCTTTTGTTTAGAACGTTGGAGACCCCTGATCTAATAGATAGGGATAAGTCATATGAAAGGTAAGAAAAATTCAGAGGTTAGGTGGAGGCAAGTCAGATTACCTTGAAGAGGCGAGTTTTTAGAGAACACCTAAAGGTGGATGTAGTGGGAGATAGCCAGACTGATTGGGGTAGGAACTTTTAGAGAATGAGAGAGGCTCTGAAGAAGTCCTGAAGGTGAGCTTGGTAAGGGGTGACGAGGGAGCTAGAGAGCAAGAGGCCTTGGGAGGAACAGAGAGAGCAATGTGGGTGATATCTTGAGAATAGGTTGGTGATGTAGTTCGGGAGCCCAGTGGATGGCGTTGTATGTTGTTGTTACTATTTTGAATTGTATTTATTTGGTAATTGTAAACCAGTGGAGGGATTGGCAAAGAGCTGGTGGACACTTTGCAGAGGCCAGTGGAAGGACTGGCATAGAGGGGTGGTGGACACTGTACAGAGACCAGTGGAGGGATTGTCAGAAAAGGATGGTGGACATTGAGCAGAGGCCAGTGGATGTATTGGCAGGGGGGGGGGGGATGAGCAGAGGCCAGTGGAGGGATTGACAGACAGGGGTAGTGGACACTGAGCAGAGGCCAGTGGAGGGGTTGGCATAGAGGGGTGGTGGACACTGAATAGAGGCCAGTGGAAGGATTGACAGAGAGGGGTGGTGGACACTGAGCAGAGGCCAGTGGAGGTGTTGATATAGAGGGGTGGTGGACACTGAACAAAGGCTAGTGAAAGGATTGACAGAGAGGGGTGGTGGACACTGAGTAGAAGCCAGTGGAGGGATTGGCAGGAAGGGGTAGTGGACACTGAGCAGAAGCCAGTGGAGGGATTGGCAGAGAGGTGTAGTGGACACTGAGCAGAGGCCAGTGGAGGGGTTGGCATAGAGGGCTAGTGGACACTGAAGGGAGGTCAGTGGAAGGATTGACAGAGAGGGGTAGTGGACACTGAGCAGAAGCCAATGGAGGGATTGGCAAAGAGGGGTAGTGGACACTGAGCAGAGGCCAGTGGAGGGGTTGGCATACTGTAGATGGGTGGTAGACACTGAGAAGAGGCCAGTGGAAGGATTGGCATAGATGGGTGGTGGACACTGAGCAGAGGCCAGTGGAAGGGTTGGCATAGAAGGATGGTGGACACCAAACAGAGGCCAGTGGAAGGATTGACAGGGGGGGCACTGAGCAGAGGCCAGTGGAGGAATTGACAGAGAGGGGTAGTGGATACTGAGAATAGGCCAGTGAAAAGATTGGCATAGAGGGGTGGTGGACACTGAGCAGAGGCCAGTGGAGGGTTTGACAGAAAGGGGTAGTGGACACTGAGAAGAGGCCAGTGGAAAGATAGGCATAGAGGGGTGGTGGACACTGAGCAGAAGCCAATGGAGGGATTGGCAGAGAGGGGTAGTGGACACTGAGAAGAGGCCAGTGGAAAGATTGGCATAGAGGGGTGGTGGACACTGAGCAGAGGCCAGTGGAGGGATTGACAGAGAGGGGTAGTGGATACTGAGAAGAGGCCAGTGGAAGAATTGGCATAGAGGGGTGCTGGACACTGAACAGAGGCCAGTGGAAGGATTGATAGAGAGGGGTGGTAGACACTGAGCAGAGGCCAGTGGATGGATTGTCAGAAAGGGGTGGGGGGCACTGAGCAGAGGCCAGTGGAGGGATTGACAGCGGGAGGTATAGAAGGATGGTGGACACCAAACAGAGGCCAGTGGAAGGATTGACAGGGGGGGCACTGAGCAGAGGCCAGTGGAGGGATTGACAGAGAGGGGTAGTGGATACTGAGAATAGGCCAGTGAAAAGATTGGCATATAGGGGTGGTGGACACTGAGCAGAGGCCAGTGGAGGGTTTGACAGAAAGGGGTAGTGGACACTGAGAAGAGGCCAGTGGAAAGATTGGCATAGAGGGGTGGTGGACACTGAGCAGAGGCCAGTGGAGGGATTGACGGAGAGGGGTAGTGGATACTGAGAAGAGGCCAGTGGAAGGATAGGCATAGAGGGGTGGTGGACACTGAGCAGAAGCCAATGGAGGGATTGGCGGAGAGGGGTAGTGGACACTGAGAAGAGGCCAGTGGAAGAATTGGCATAGAGGGGTGCTGGACACTGAACAGAGGCCAGTGGAAGGATTGATAGAGAGGGGTGGTAGACACTGAGCAGAGGCCAGTGGATGGATTGTCAGAAAGGGGTGGGGGGCACTGAGCAGAGGCCAGTGGAGGGATTGACAGCGGGAGGTAGTGGGCACTGAGAAGAGGCCAGTGGAAGGATTGGCATAGAGGGGTGGTGGACACTGAGCAGAGGCCAGTGCGGGGTTTGACAGAAAGGGGTAGTGGATACTGAGAAGAGGCCAGTGGAAGGATAGGCATAGAGGGGTGGTGGACACTGAGCAGAAGCCAATGGAGGGATTGGCAGAGAGGGGTAGTGGACACTGAGAAGAGGCCAGTGGAAAGATTGGCACAGAGGGGTGGTGGACACTGAGCAGAGGCCAGTGGAGGGATTGACGGAGAGGGGTAGTGGATACTGAGAAGAGGCCAGTGGAAGGATAGGCATAGAGGGGTGCTGGACACTGAACAGAAGCCAGTGGAAGGATTGATAGAGAGGGGTGGTAGACACTGAGCAGAGGCCAGTGGATGGATTGTCAGAGAGGGGTGGGGGGCACTGAGCAGAGGCCAGTGGAGGGATTGACAGCGGGAGGTAGTGGGCACTGAGAAGAGGCCAGTGGAAGGATTGGCATAGAGGGGTGGTGGACACTGAACAGAGGCCAGTGGAAAGATTGACAGAGATAGGTAGTGGACACTAAGCGTAGGGCAGTGGAGGGATTGGCAGAGAGAGGTAGTAGACACTGAGCAGAGGCCAGTGGAAGGATTGACAGAGAGGGCTGGTAGACATTGAGCAGAGGCCAGTGGATGTATTGGCAGGGGGGGGGATGAGCAGAGGCCAGTGGAGGGATTGACAGACAGGGGTAGTGGACACTGAGAAGAGGCCAGTGGAAGGATTGGCATAGAGGGGTGGTGGATACTGAACAGGGGCCAGTGGAAGGATTGACAGAGAGGGGTGGTAGACACTGAGCAGAGGCCACTGGATGGATTGGCAGAGGGGGTGGGGGCCCTGAGCAGAGACCAGTGGAGGGATTGACAGAGGGAGGTAGTGGACACTGAGAAGAGGCCAGTGGAAGGATTGGCATAGAGGGGTGGTGGACACTGAACAGAGGCCAGTGGAAGGATTGACATAGAGGGGTAGTGGACACTGAGCAGAGGCCAATGGAGGGTTTGAAAGAGAAGGTGGTGGAAACTGAATGGAGGTCAGTGGAGGGATTGACAGAGAAGAGTGCAGGACCCTGAGCAGATGATTGATAAGGTGGATGAGCTTGGCAGCATCATTCATGATAGGCTGAAGGAGATAGTATATACCCAAACAGAGAGTATTCATTTTTTGGTACAAGAGGTATAAGGAATGTCCTATGGTTTTCCCAAAAGATGTCAAATAGTGGGATGGTATGAAAGTATTTTATTCAATCTCAAAAGTTAAATAAAAAGCCAGTCAGAGGCAGGATCTTTGAATTGGTCCTCAAGGCTGGATTTGGCGGACTGCCGGAGGAGCAGATGGCAACCATTTCTCCAAAATCTAAAGACATCCCGAGAGGTAGCTGTTCTATGTTTCCCAATTAAACTTTGAGCCAAGCCTCTTGTAGCCTAATTTGTTTAGAGTCTAACAATACAGTACATGGTTTTCCCTTCTTAGCAGTATCTGGATTACATTAGCAACTCCGCAGACACCTCCATCCCGTCTTGTTGTATCGACGTACCTTTCATCCATGGAAACATTTCCAGCAATCAAGGAGGGTGATGAGTCACTATTGATCGCTCTTGTCTGATAATAGTGCGGCTGGTCATTCGTCTGATACAAGAGTCTCTTGGCAATGCAAATTTACTGCTGAGGCCATGAAAACGGGAGGAAACACAATTACAGAGAGTAGAAGAATCACCAATGGATTATTGAGGGTCACCTCAACTTTATTTATAATTTATGGCCTTGAGACTGTGTGACATAATGGAAAACAAATAAACACTTCACCCACAGCTTCGGCAATATGGAGACAATTGACGTAGGGTCCTTGGTCATTGCAGCCGTCATGCCAATACTTTGTTTTTTTTTTGGCTGTTTTGGTCCAGACAGAGGGTTGCTGAAATCAGAAGATTTGACGGTACACGGCCCCGTCCATCGTCCCTTTGATGCAGTGAAGTTGTCCTGTCCTCTTAGTAGAACCCCCCCCCCCCAAAGCATAATGTTTCCACCTCCATGTATGATGGTCGGGATGGTGTTCTTGGGGTCATAGGACCTCCATTTATGATGGTGGGGGTTGGTGTTCTTGGGGTCATAGGACCTCCATGTATGATGGTGGGGATGGTGTTCTTGGGGTCATAGGACCTCCATGTATGATGGTGGGGATGGTGATCTTGGGGTCATAGGACCTCCATGTATGATGGTGGGGATCAGATTTGTCAGCTTTCTATGAGAAACTAAAGATTAACACATATAATCTTGGTTTTACAATGGAAAGCAGTCAGTCACAACTAACCTTTCTTGACATCACAATCTATGTGGATGAAGAGGGTAATGTTGGAACTACTCTTTACCGTAAGCCTTCAGCAGCTAACACACTTCTACATGCGACTAGCTCTCACCCCGGTCCTCTGGTATCTAGTATACCTTATGGACAATATCTTAGGGTTAAACGGAACTGCAGCCAAGACTCCGACTTTAAAGTGGAGGCCAAAAAACTGCAGCAGCGTTTACGACATCGTGGCTACTCCCAGTCTTGTCTGAGGAAGTCATACTTGAAAGCAAAGCAACAAAATCGCTCTAAACTCATTCACACAAACAAAATTTCCACCAATGACTCAGGCATCAGAATCATTACCCGCTTCTCTGGACATCATGCTCCTGTGCGAAAGATCTTTGACAAATATTGGTATCTACTGAAGGCGGATCCCTTGATCTCCAAACATATAGAGGATCATCCAGTTATAACCTTCAGGAGATCTCAATCTCTACGAGACACCCTTGTACGTAGCCATTATGTTTCAATTCAAGATAATGGTTCCAGCTCCTCTGCTACCCCCAAAAAAAATGTTGGAACTAAACCTTGTCATAAATGCAATTTTTGTCGTTATATATATGCATCCAAACAAATTACTTTACCAAACAAACATATATATAAACCAAAGTTTTTAGTGAATTGCCAATCCATTGGCATAGTATATATTATGCTGTGCGAATGCACAGCCTTCTATATCGGAAAAACAAAACGTCCATTCTTCCACTGTATAAGAGATCATGTAAATCTTGTACGTGGAAAGAAGATGGAAACTCCAATCAGCCGTCACATGGGACTATTTCATGCCCATGATGATCAAAAAATGCACTTTTTCGCACTAGAGCATGTGCCCCCAGGTGAAAGAGGTGGCAATTATGATCGCACTTTACTCCAACGTGAGGCTCGTTGGATCTTTGACCTCAAAGCAACTAGTTATCCAGGGTTGAATGATGCTCTCAGTTATAAATCCTTTTTATAAGTTAGATATTTTTTATGGGGAATATTCATTAATTTTTTTCATTTATTATTTTCTCTTCTCTTTTTTCTTTTCTTTTTTTCTTTTCTCATCTCTAATTTAGATTTCCTTGCCTGTATCATCTGCAATAGACTAATGTAGCATGTCATTTAATGTGAATATGCAATTGATGACTTAGATAATACCTAATATTTCATATTCTATGTTTGTTTCAAAACAGATGGAGGACAGATGTAACCGGGCAGACTTATCACACATTTGAACTTGGTACCCATTCTTTGGGCTTTGCTTTTGCCCTATTGATCAGCATTATATTTATAGAGAGATGCTTCCCACATTAATGCTCACAGTCGCACATCTTTCAGTCGCTTGTATGGGCGCCCCGGGGATGTCCCCTTTTTTGAGATATAGCAAGCTTGATTAGCTCTGCAGCCTCTCATGTACTGGGCCTCCCCCACCCCTTGGCCTATTCCACCCTGCTTTGCCGTCAGCCTTCCTGTATGTGTCCCCCTCCATCCTGAATGTTGTCCCCTGGTGGCGATTTACGCTCGCCATCCAGGTGTTTCTTGCCGGTATGGAGGGCTCGGCCTACTTTCTCCTCCGCAGAGATGTGGGCAAAAAGGACAATCCAAGATGGCCGCCGGTGCGCCGCTCCACAGCGACGCACCAACTGACGTCATGCATCGGCGACAAGGTTCGCCGCTGACGCATGCGCACCATTCACCCTTTGACGTCCAGGGCGAGATATGGCCGCTTTTGGCGCCCACGATCTAGCGGTGACGTCAGATGCCGTCGGATCGGAGAGCCGCTACTTATGGCAGTTCCCTCTGCCATTTTTCATATCTGCCTGGAATCTTCAGCACATGAGAGGTTGAGGTGGTTTTATCCGCCCCCACTCAATGGCAATTCCGCTACCGACATTTTACTCAGCATAGGGTAAGACACTTTTTAACTTTACTCCTCATACCACTGACTCTACTCTCTTTACTTCCCCCAACTCATAAATTTACTTTTTTTATTTATATACAGCAATTAACGGAGTGTCTTTCACTCTGCTGCATTGCAGACAAACCTGAGAATGACTTTTCAAATAAATTTTGGATTGATTGCAATTATTTGCACAGTATACTGAACTTTCATGAGCTCGGTTACTCTCAGCGTACTTTGCTACAGGTACTATTCATTTATTTATTTATCTATTCATTCACCAATCTGATATCAGTACATTATGAACCACATCATACACAATACCCCATTAATCTAGTTTCACTTATTTCTTCAACACTTTAGCGTGACTCTCTGCAAGCGACACAGTGCTGATCTGTGGCATTTTGGAAGCGACTTCATCTCTCTCTACAATCTATTTGTTTCTATACCCTAAAACAAATTTACATTGTATGTATATAACAGACCTACTTTAGATCCATCCAAGTCCTGTTGGTAAGTTTTGCCTGGCTTTACCTCTCAATGCCCTCCCTCTGCTTTCTATGGCCCCCCCCCCTGTTAACATTTACAACAAAATTCATGTATTAACTGCTCATCTTTTTAGATGTATACTCTATTTTTGAGCCAACTGTTTTATATTATTGTATAATTATGTACATCTGATCTGTACATTTTTGAAAAAGGATGCGATTCTCATGCGACTTTGTTATTTCAGTACACTTTTGAGCTTAACCTATCAAACTCCTGAAGAAACTCCATAGAGTGAAACATGTCGAGTATGGCGAAGCTCTACATCTTTATCTGATTTAACTCATATGTCTGTAAAGTATGGATGTATTACTTGTGTCCTTGTTGTTGTCTACCCCTATGGGAAAATAAAAATTCTATTTTTATACATTTCTATTTTGTCCTTATACATTAACCTATTAGATACCATCTACAAAAAATCCCTGAGGTATGTGGCCTCATGTTCCCCCCTCTCCTTCCTAGAAGGTTTTATATTCATGTTGGGGATGGTGTTCTTGGGGTCATAGGACCTCCATGTATGATGGTGGGGATGGTGTTCTTGGGGTCATAGGACCTCCATGTATGATGGTGGGGCTGGTGTTCTTGGGGTCATAGGACCTCCATGTATGACGGTGGGGGATGGTGTTCTTGGGGTCATAGGACCTCCATGTATGATAGTGGGGATGGTGTTCTTGGGGTCATAGGTCCTCCATGTATGACGGTGGGGATGGTGTTCTTGGGGTCATAGGACCTCCATGTATGATGGTGGGGCTGGTGTTCTTGGGGTCATAGGACCTCCATGTATGACGGTGGGGGATGGTGTTCTTGGGGTCATAGGACCTCCATGTATGATAGTGGGGATGGTGTTCTTGGGGTCATAGGTCCTCCATGTATGACGGTGGGGGATGGTGTTCTTGGGGTCATAGGACCTCCATGTATGATAGTGGGGATGGTGTTCTTGGGGTCATAGGCAGCATTCCTCCTCCTCCAAACATGGTGAGTTGAGTTGATGCCAAAGAGCTTGACTTTGGTCTCATGTGACCACAACACTTTCACCCAGTTCTCCTCTGAATCATTCAGATGTTCATTAGCAAACTTCAGACGGTCCTGTACATGGGCTTTCTTGGGCAGCAGGACCTTGCCGGCGCTGCAGGATTTCAGTCCTTCACGGCGTAGTGTGTTACCGATTGTTTTCTTGGTGACTATGGTCCCAGCTTCCTTGAGATCATTGATTCTCCCGTGTAGTTCTGGGCTGATTCCTCACCGTTCTCATGATCATTGAAACTCCACAAGGTGAGATCTTCCATGGAGCCCCAGACCGAGGGAGAGTGACAGTTATTTTGTGTTTCTTCCATTTGTGAATAATCACACCAACTGTTGTCACCCTCTCACCAAGCTGCTTGGTGATGGTCTTGTAGTCCAGTGGTCATCAACCCTGTGCTCAGTGCCCACTAACAGGCCAGATTTTATGTATTACCTTGGAGAGATGAGAGATGCAGACTAGAATACTGAAATCACTGAGCAGTAAATTATATCACCTGTGATGTATTTCAGTTATCTTGCAAACCTGGCCTGTTAGTGGGCCCTAAGGACAGGGTTGATGACCACTGTTGTAGCCCATCCCAGCCTTGTGTAGGTCTGCAATCTTGTCCCTGACATCCTTGGACAGCTCTTTGGTCTTGGTCATGGTGGAGAGATCGGAATCTGATTGATTGATTGCTTCAGTGGACAGGTGTCTTTTTATACAGGTAACAAGCTGAGATTAGGAGCACTCCCTTTAAGGGAGTGCTCCTAATCTCAGCTTGTTACCTGTATAGAAGACACCTGGGAGGCAGAAATCTTGCTGTCTGATAGGGGATCAAATACTTATTTCACTCTTTAAAATGCAAATCAATTTATAACTTTTTTAAAATGCGTTTTGATAAATATTTTTGTTGTTATTCTGTCTCTCACTGTTAAAATAAACCGATCGTTAAAATGATAGACGGATCATTTCTTTGTCAGCGGGCAAATGTACAAAATCAGCAGGGGGGTCAAATAGTTTTTCCCCTCACTGTAATAATAATAGTGTGTGTGTGGGGGGGGGGGACATTAGAGTGTAAGCTCCTCTGGTACAGAGACTGATGTGACTGGCTCAGTGTTCTCTGTACAGCACTGCGGTATATGTCAGAGATATATAAATGTATGTGTATGAAGACTGGTAAAAATGAGGTGTGTGGTGTTTGTGGGTTGTAGAAGTGGAGGAGTGACATCTGCTGATTGTAATTCCAGGGACAGCGATGAGCAGATAAGGGCCGTCCTTGGACTCTCCGGTAACACATGGGACCAGCTGTCTGGCCTGTTCATGGCTCAGGTGGTAAAGAGATCTGATGCCAAGGGCAGTGTGAGACGGAGCCTCTTCCTTCCTCTATATATAGCGGGGCAGATGGGGAACGCAGATAGAGAGACTCGGCTTTGTCATTTCCATCTACAGTGAAAGCCGATCATAAAATAAACACCAAGTGAGATCTCTGGAGAAGACACAAAATTAAGGGCAGCGTTGATCCTTGACTCGGAGGAGACATCTACCACCTCTACCACCTCTTCCACCATCTACCACCATCTACCACCATCTACCACCATCTACCACCATCTACCACCTCTTCCACCATCTACCACTATCTACCACCTCTTCCATGACCCGTGTAGTCCAGATATATCACCCCACAGGCTAAACCACACAAATATACTCCAAGCCCAATACTATACTTAATTCTATAATAATGAGACCACACCATTATGCTGGAGTATACCGTATTTATCGGCGTATAACACGCACCGGCGTATAACACGCACCCCAAGTTTAGGAGGGCATTTTAAGGAAAAAAAGTTTTAGGAGGGAAGTTTAGGAAAAAAAAAAAATTACATTTAAGCGTCATTTGCAGCTTGCCCAGCATCATTGCAGCCTTGCCCAGCGTCATTGCAGCCTTGCCCAGCGTCATTGCAGCCATGCCCAGCGTCATTGCAGCCATGCCCAGCGTCATTGCAGCCATGCCCAGCGTCATTGCAGCCTTGCCCAGCGTCATTGCAGCCTTGCCCAGGGTCATTGCAGCCTTGCCCAGCATCATTGCAGCCTTGCCCAGCATCATTGCAGCCTTGCCCAGGGTCATTGCAGCCATGCCCAGCGTCATTGCAGCCTTGCCCAGGGTCATTGCAGCCATGCCCAGCGACATTGTACCTTGCCAGCGTCATTGCAGCCAAGCCCAGCGACATTAGAAGTCCGGTCCGGGTTTAAATTTCCCGCCGCCGAGACTCTCTGTCGCGCGCGCCGCCGAAAAAGACCGAGGCGTGGCCGAAAAAGACCGAAGCGGCCCCGGAAAAAAGGCCGAGCCGACTGTTCAGCTCCGATCGCGGTCCCGCCTCCCTGCTGTTTCCGGAGCGAGCGCAGGGAGGCGGGACTCTGAGCAGAGCCGAACAGTCTGCTCGGTCTATTCCGGCGCGGCTTCGGGTTTTTTCGGCCGCGCCTCGGTCTTTTTCGGCGGCGCTCGCTATTTTTCGGCGGCGCTTGCCATTTTTGAATTCTTTTTTTGGGGTATCGGCGTATAAGACGCACCCACGACTTTCCCCCGTTTTTTAGGCGGAAAAAGTGCGTGTTATACGCCGATAAATACGGTAAATGGCCATAACAGCCTGTTTATTAAAACACTCTAAATAAAACTCCAATGTAAACTTGAATATCAAACATAACTTTAGAAACAACATGTTTCAAACACAATCTGTTGGCCAGTGACGGAGCTACCCACTTATTACCATAGTGTAAACACCAGAGCACTGCGGTACGCATTTTAAACATAACCGGCCTCCGGTTGTACCTTTTTGGAGACAACCCCCAACCCGCAGTGCAAACATCCCGTATTCCAGCAATTTCTTGGTGGAATACCCAGAGGGGCCCTGACGCTGAGCCCCCCACCCCATTTTACCACCTCTGTTACTGCTACCGTCACCGACTAACAGACAAAAAACCCAGCCACAGCCAAAAGGATGACACCTTAGCTTTGCAGGCCCCTCCACACTCGCAGAGCCGTTATTATCCCCTCCTGTAAACCTAAAGACCAAAGGTCAATGCCTACATCCGTGAGGTGTACCCCATCTTTTTTCAGGTATAAACCCACATTCACTTCCAGCTCCCTATGCCTTATGACAATGCCTCCTTCTCGGGTTAAAAACCTCCCCACCACCTTATTGACCCGAATACGGGCCTTGTTAAGACACTCCACGGATCTCGCCATGCGCCAGGTCATTCTCGCCACCATGTCCAACCATAACAACACAGTATGAGGAAATTCTGTGCGAAGGTACATAATAACCGCTTTTATGACGTAAATCAGGTCCCTGACCGTACGTACCCCCAAGTCATTTCCCCTAGCGTGAATAACGAACACATCTGGTGGTCTATCCAGCCAAGCAAAACGTTCCACCTCCTGAATAACCCTATCCCACCTCATTCCTGGTCTTCCCAACCACTTTATGCACGCCTCTCTCCTCGAGATACCCAACTGTCTCCCTTCCGGCCTTGCATCTCCTCTCCTGGCCCCCCAACAGACACAAGAGTGCCCGAGTATCCAGACGAGGCACCTAGACCCTCCATCTGAAACGAAAGAACACAAGGCACGGTGACAACCAGTGACGGGACAAGGTCATTCGGGGCCCAGGGCGAAGATGAAAAACTGCGCCCCCCCCCCCCGATGTGAAAAGTTACAGCGCTTACAGATGATGGGATCTATACTAATGCATCAGTGACAGTGCATTAACCCCCTTCCTGCTGCATATTACCATTGCTAATTAAGCAAACTCCCCTCAGAGACTGCAGACATGATATAAGACAAGAGATGGTTAGAGACTGAGGACATCATACTAAAGATGGTCAGAGACTGCAGACATGATACAAGAGATCAAAGCAGCCTCACCAGTGCCCATCAAATGCAGCCTACCGCTGTGCCCATCAATGCCGCCTCACTGTGCCCATAATCGCAGCCTCACTGTGCCCATTAATGCCGCCTCACCGTGCCCATAATGCAGTCTCACCGTGCCCATAATCACAGCCTTATCGTGCCCATAATCGCAGCATTACCATGCCCATAAACTCAGCCTCACTGTGCCCATAAACTCAGCCTCACTGTGCCCATAAACTCAGCCTCACTGTGCCCATAATCGCAGCCTCACCTTGCCCATAATCACAGCCTCACCTTGCCCATAATTGCAGCCTCACCTTGCCCATAATCGCAGCCTCACCTTGCCCATAATCGCAGCCTCACCTTGCCCATAATGCAGCCTCAACTTGCCCATAATCGCAGCCTCACCAATCACCTTGCCCATAATGCAGTCTCACTGTAGACACTTACACAGTCTGTGGCCATCTCCCGCTGTGTCTCTCCCAGCTGAGTGTAAAAAACTTTGGCCGCGCTGTGAGAAAAGTCCTGCCCTCCTCCTAGATCAGCTCGTGTGATAGACAGAACACTGCGTCTATCACACGAGCTGATCTAGGAGGAGGGCGGGACTTTTCTCACAGCGCGGCCAACGTTTTTTACACTCAGCTGGTAGAGACACAGCGGGAGATGGCCACAGACTGTGTGTGACGAGGAGGAGGAGGAGGAGGGGGGAGCGGAGAGCTGCGCTGTGCTGTAGCCACAGCTTTGTCCAAAGCGCCCCAGGACAGGCGGCCTGTAGCATGGCTTCTACTGTGCCCCCCTTCCTCCAATAAATTGTCCCGCCCAGGGCATCCGCCCCTTCTGCCCACCCCTTGTACCGGCCTTGGTGACAACAAACAAACACGATGAACACATGACTCGAATATCCACACCCAACACTTCCATCCCCCACTGTTACCTTTTCCTTCTGAATTTCTTCCCTCCCTTTCTGTCCTGTTTTTTTTTTTTTTTACTATTCCATTACCAACTGTGGACGAATGTAAGAACGGAATATTCTGGATTCCCATCTCCCTATCTCACGCACTGCCGCCTCATCCAACCCGAACCAAGCAGCTTCAGTAGCTGCCCCCGATCCGGAAGGAGTGTGAACCGTATGCTGATCCCTCCAACCCAATCTTCTCCAGACATTTCCTAAGCTTCAGTAGCTGCCCCCGATCCGGAAGGAGTGTGAACCGTATGCTGATCCCTCCAACCCAATCTTCTCCAGACATTTCCTAAACACCGACACGAATTGAAACGTGGACAGGTGTGAACCGTTGAAATGCTTAAGCAAAGGCCTACTTCCCCCTGGACGCATTCTCAAAAATTCAGTCACTGCTGTGACCGGACAAACCTCCACCCCCTGGTAGCCCAAACAGCCACATCTCCACCCCTTTTCCTTCCTGATCCATCTTTGAAATGCACAACTTCAAAGACAACCTATCCTTGTAAACCCGCACATCCTGAAACAAGATACCACCTTCCACTCGCCTGGAAGGGCTCACCAATTCCCCCACCCGAAATGCACCAAAAAAGGCCAACGAGAATGCGGCCCTAAACAGAAGGCTTTTCGTATCTAGAGCTGCAGACTGGCCCCAATACCTCACATATGGATCTCAAGTTCGCAAAAGTCACAGGCCTCCGTCTGTCCTTCTGCTTGTGTTCCTTACGATACCCCTTTAATGCCTGCCGCACCTAAAAATCTTTAGTCCAATCCTCCTTTTTCTGTAGTTTGAACAAAAATGACAGCCCCGCTAACTTCTTTTCAATAGAAGATATAGATGTACCCACTTCCATCTGCCTTGAAACGAAGTACAAGACTAACAATCTTGCTTCAGTTCCATCACCGTATGCCCCCGATTCCTGACTAAACCTAGACCATTCGCCCCATACCTTCGTGTAAGCAGACCAAGTTGACGTGCTTACTGACTTCTGGATCCATCCCGCGGCGACTCCAAGGCCAGCTCCCAGATCCAACCCGGGCAAGGAACTCCTTCCATCTCCGCCACTGGAGCTAGTTCCCTGAACTTGGCCCACTAAAATCGAGACAGTGAATCATCCAACGTGTTGTCCATTCCCGGTATATGCACAGCATAAAAGAAGATGTTCAACTGCAAGCACGGCAATACCAGCTGCCGCATTAACCATACGACAGGTTGTGAAGACGCTGACATGCGGTTAATCACCTGCACTACCCCCATGTTGTCGCAATTAAACCTTAGCTTCAAATTTCTACAATCCTGTCCCCATAACTCCAATGCTAACACCACTGGAAACAGTTCCAGTAAGACCAGGTTCCGCAGGAAACCAGCTTCCACCCATGATGGAGGCCAAGGTTTCGCGCTCCACCGCCCCTGGAAAAATGCCCCATATCCTGTGAATCCCATGGCGTCTGTGACCAATTCCACATCAAAGTTACTCACTGGTAGGGATGGGCCCGGTGTTCGATTCGAACCCACTTTCGAATCGAGCACCGGGCGTTCGCCCGTTCGGCGAGCCCAGAACTATTTGGGCCGCTCGCGTCACATTCGTGTGATGCGAGTGGCCCGCAATGCATTGCGCCAGTCGCAGTGCAATGCTGGCTGATGATTGGCCAAGCATACACTGTGACCCCGCATGCTTGGCCAATCACAGCGCCGGCAGCAAGGAGAGCCATAATTGGCTACAGGCAGGATGCCTGTAGCCAATTATAGCTCAGGGGCTTTAGTACACGCCCCACGGTATAAGAGGCCGCGGCGGCCTCGCATATTGTGTTTCAGTGTCAGCGTGTCAGTGTTATGTGCTGCTGTCTGCTGACATTATGTGCTGTATTTCTGGGGATTAGTGTGTGCGTGCTGTTAGTACAGCATTGCAGTATCACATCTGGGGGGTGTCTATATTATGCCTGTGAAGGGGCGCATGTTTCCTGTGCTTAGAACTGTCCCTGTAAAAAGTGTAATTTTTGCAGGAAAAAAAGTTATTTAAAATCACTCGCGGCTAATGAATTGCCGGCTCCCGTAACACAGAGAACTGTCATTCATTGAAAGTCATTCATAAAAAAAAAGTCATTGATAAAAAAAAAATAAAAAATAAAAAAAAAAAGCGTGGGGGTCCCCCCAAATTCAATAACCAGGCCCTTCAGGTCTGCTATGGATATTAAGGGGAACCCCAGCCAAAAAAAATGGTGTGGGGTCCCCCTCAAAATCCGTACCAGACCCTTATCCGAGCACGCAACCCCCCCTCCCCCCCTCCCTCCTGAACCATACCAGGCCACATGCCCTCAACATTGGGAGGATACTTTGGGGGTCTGAGACCCCCAAAGCACCTTGTCCCCATGTTGATGAGGACAAGGGCCTCGTGCGGTTCAGGAGGGAGGGGGGGCGCTCTGGTCCCCCCCCTCTTTTCCTGCGGCCTGCCAGGTTGCGTGCTCGGATAAGGGTCTGGTATGGATTTTGAGGGGGACCCTACGTCATTTTTTTTTTTTTTTTGGCTGGGGTCCCCCTTAATATCCATCCCAGACCTGAAGGGCCTGGTTATTGAATTTGGGGGGACCCCCACGCTTTTTTTTTCTTGTCTCCAAATATCACCCTAATCGTCCTCTCCGCTCTTCTCAAGACCTCCAACTCAAGCTCTCTTGTTTCCTCCTCCCATGCTCCTCTCCAGGATTTCTCCAGAGCCTCTCCCATCCTCTGGAACTTGATACCTCCACCGGTCCAGCTATCCCCTACTCTTGCTACCTTCAGGCAAAAACGAATCTCTTCAGGGAAGCCTATGACATCTCCAACTAATCTTCTACCACTTCCATCAGCTCATTCCCCACAATTACAACCTTTAGTATCACCTCCCCCACCCTATTAGATTGTGAGCTCTTCTGAGCAGGGCCCTCTTAATCCTCTTGTATTTTATTGTATTATAACTGTATTGTCTCCCTTTTTATATTGTAAAGCGCTGCGTAAACTGTTGGCGCTATATAAATCATGTATAGTAATAATAATAGAGAGATACAAAGTAACATTGTTTATAAACATTAATCAGATAGAGAGATACAAAGTAACATTGTTTATAAACATTGATCAGACGGGAGATAGAGAGATACAAAGTAACATTGTTTATAAACATTGATCAGATGGGAGATAGAGAGATACAAAGTAACATTGTTTATAAACATTGATCAGATAGAGAGATACAAAGTAACATTGTTTATAAACATTGATCAGACAGAGATAGAGAGATACAAATTAACATTGTTTATAAACATTGATCAGACGGGAGATAGAGAGATACAAAGTAACATTGTTTATAAATATTGATCAGACGGGAGATAGAGAGATACAAAGTAACATTGTTTATAAACATTGATCATACAGGAGATAGAGAGAAACAAAGTAACATTGTTTATAAACATTGATCAGACGGGAGATAGAGAGATACAAAGTAACATTGTTTATAAACATCGACCAGACGGGAGATAGAGAGATACAAAGTAACATTGTTTATAAACATTGATCAGACAGAGATAGAGAGATACAAGTAACATTGTTTATAAACATTGATCAGATAGAGAGATACAAAGTAACATTAATTATAAACATTGATCAGACGGGAGATAGAGAGATACAAAGTAACATTGTTTATAAACATTGATCAGACAGGAGATAGAGAGATACAAAGTAACATTGTTTATAAACATTGATCAGACTGGAGATAGAGAGATACAAAGTAACATTGTTTATAAACATTGATCATACAGGAGATAGAGAGAAACAAAGTAAAATTGTTTATAAACATTGATCAGACAGAGATAGAGAGATACAAGTAACATTGTTTATAAACATTGATCAGATAGAGAGATACAAAGTAACATTGTTTATAAACATTGATCAAATGGGAGATAGAGAGATACAAAGTAACATTGTTTATAAACATTGTTCAGACGGGAGATAGAGAGATACAAAGTAACATTAATTATAAACATTGATCAGACAGGAGATAGAGAGATACAAAGTAACATTGTTTATAAACATCGACCAGACGGGAGATAGAGAGATACAAAGTAACATTGTTTATAAACATTGATCAGACAGAGATAGAGAGATACAAGTAACATTGTTTATAAACATTGATCAGATAGAGAGATACAAAGTAACATTAATTATAAACATTGATCAGACGGGAGATAGAGAGATACAAAGTAACATTGTTTATAAACATTGATCAGACAGGAGATAGAGAGATACAAAGTAACATTGTTTATAAACATCGACCAGACGGGAGATAGAGAGATACAAGTAACATTGTTTATAAACATTGATCAGATAGAGAGATACAAAGTAACATTGTTTATAAACATTGATCAAATGGGAGATAGAGAGATACAAAGTAACATTGTTTATAAACATTGTTCAGACGGGAGATAGAGAGATACAAAGTAACATTAATTATAAACATTGATCAGACAGGAGATAGAGAGATACAAAGTAACATTGTTTATAAACATTGATCAGACAGAGATAGAGAGATACAAGTAACATTGTTTATAAACATTGATCAGATAGAGAGATACAAAGTAACATTCTTTATAAACATTGATCAAATGGGAGATAGAGAGATACAAAGTAACATTGTTTATAAACATTGATCAGACGGGAGATAGAGAGATACAAAGTAACATTCTTTATAAACATTGATCAGACGGGAGATAGAGAGAAAAAGAAAATCGAAAATTTGAAAATTCGTAAATTTGAAAATTTGAAAATAAGAACAAAAATCTGAAAGTTTGATGATCGGAAATAATAACTATTACATTGGAGGTATTTTTAAATTTGGCTGTTGGTGAACATAATGAATATGAATTTATCTGAAGTGAGACCGCGTTTTCTCTGCTGCAGTTCAGTAACATTTACAGGTCTTGTCCCCTCCCCCCCCCCCAAACCTGCAACTGTACAGTGAAAGGAGAAGCAGAAGACTGATGAGATCATCTTCCTGTCACTCTGCTCTCTCCTCCTATCCGCGTGCTTCTTGTTAGCATTTGAGCCAAAAAACATCATCCAAACCGTTTTGAATCCAAGAAAGATCACATGACAAAATAGTGAAGTACAAGACTCTGGGGTCACACAGGGCCCCCTTCGTCAGGCATGTTCCACTGGTGTCACCATCAGGAGACCCTGAAACAATCCACGGAGCCACCACTGGAGTGCATGGAGAAAGGAAGTTGCTGCAAAGAGGAGGCAGCAGATCAACAGCACTGAGATGAAGCACAAGGGATGGAAAAGGTGAACACAAGGATCTAATGTTAGAGTTTGTAGGCGGGGCTTTCTTCAGAAAGAACACAGAACCGACACCTTCGGCACTGAATGGGGTGCTGGGGGTTCTATTGATGCTGACCGCTGCAGGATCTATTTTTGCTGGGGGGGGGGTCATTTGTTGCTGAGGAGGTCTATTTTTCCTGGTGGGGAATCTATTTTTGCTCAGGGGATCTTATTTTGCTGGGAGGGGTCAACTATTGCTGGGAGTGATCTACTGTTGAGGGAGGGGCCTATTGATGCTGGCTGTGGGTAGGTCTCCTGTATTGTTACTGACAGGGGTTTATTGTTGCTAGGGAGATCTATTGACAGGGAGATCTATTGTTGCTGGTGGGGGCTCCTATTGTTGCTGGGGACCTTATATTGCTAGGGGGGTCAATTGTTGCTGGAATGGATCTACTGTTGAGGGAAGGGTCTGTTGATGCTGGCTGCTGGGGGATCTGTTGTTGTCGGGGGAGTTTTTCTGTGGGGGATCTATTGTTGCTGGGGGGATATTATATTGCTAGGGGGGTCAATTGTTGCTGGAATGGATCTAATGTTGAGGGAAGGTTCTGTTGATGCTGGCTGCTGGGGGATCTGTCATTGTCAGGGGAGATTTTTCTGTGGGGGATCTATTGTTGCTGGGGGATCTATTCTTGAAAGAGCAAGATTTATTGTTGCTGGGGAGGAGATCTATTGTTGCTGAGGTGGGGAAAATGGTTACTGGGGGTATCTATTGTTGCTGGGTATATGTTCTTGATAGGGGAAGATTTATTGTTGCTGGGGGAAATCTATTGTCGTTGGAGGGCTTTTTCTTTGATGGATCTATTGTTGCTGGGGGAATTTATTGTTGTTGGGGGAGATTTTCTTGTGGGGGATCTACTGTTGCTGGGGTATCTATTCTTGATGGGGAGGATTTATTGTTGCTGGTGGGAGATCTATTGTTGCTGGCGGGGGTGGGTTGCTGTGGGATCTATTGTTTCTAGAGGGAAATTATTGTTGCCGGGGAATCTATTGTCCTTGGAGGGCTTTTTCTTTGATGGATCTATTGTTGCTGGGGTTATGTATTGTTGTCGGGTGAGATTTTACTGTGGGGATCTATTGTTGCTGGGGTATCTATTCTTGATGGGGGAGGATTTATTGTTGCTGGTGGGAGATCTATTGTTGCTGGCGGGGGGGGGTGGGATCTATTGTTTCTAGAGGGAAATTATTGTTGCTGGGGAATCTATTGTCCTTGGAGGGCTTTTTCTTTGATGGATCTATTGTTGCTGGTGTTATGTATTGTTGCCGGCCGAGATTTTACTGTGGGGATCTATTGTTGCTGGGGTATCTATTCTTGATAGGGGAGGATTTAATGTTGCTGGTGGGAGATCTATTGTTGCTGGTGGGATCTATTGTTTCTAGAGGGAAATTATTGTTGCTGGGGAATCTATTGTCGTTGGCGGGATTTTTTTCTATGGGATCTATTGTTGTTGGGGGCGTTTTTCTTTGAGGGATCTATTGTCACTGGGGTGATTTGTTGTTCCTGAGGGAGATCTATTGTTACTGGGGGAACGAATTGTTGCTGGGGAGTAACTATAGTTGCTAGATTGGAATTATTGTTGCTAGGGAAATCTATTGTTGTTGGGAGATCTATTGTTGTCAGAGTCAGGCCCAGACTGGCCATAGGGCAGACTGGGCATTTGCCCGGTGGGCTGCGGCCGCCCGGTCTGTGGCCTGTTGATCACCGGGGCCCCGCGGTCGCCGCTCACCTCCCGCTGTGCGGCCATGCCTGTGTCTCCTCTCCCAGCAGAACTACCAGTGTGCTGCAGGGCTCTGAGCTGTGTCTCTCTCACAGACAGCTCAGAGCCAGCGCTGACAGTTCTCCCTTGCCCCGCCTCCCTCCGTCCGGATGGGAGAGGAGAAAGCTCATTTGCTCCTCCTCCTCCTCCCGCCCCCTCTTCTCCTGTGTATACTCCGCCCACACTCCCGGGGATGTGTGGGTGGGAAGTTTGAAGCCAGCAGCCAGTAGAGGAGAGGTAGCTGTCAGCCCATGCATGAGCCTCCACCCTGGGGTGAGTAAGCTCACTCCCTCTCCTGCCTCCCAGTGTATAAACTCATTTAAGGGGTGCTCTGTGGACTCTGATGCGGGGGAGGGGGGCTTTGGTGAGCAGGGATCACTTTACATCAGAGTTCCCTTTTACACCAAAGTCCACAGAGCTCCCCCCTAACAGCATAAAGGGGCTGTGCGGACTCTGTTGTATAGGGGTCTCTGCGGACTCTGACATAAGGGGGTCTCTGTGGATTCTGATGTAAGGGGGTCTCTGTGGATTCTGATGTAAGGGGGTCTCTGTGGACTCTGACATAAGGGGGTCTCTGTGGATTCTGATGTAAGGGGGTCTCTGTGGATTCTGATGTAAGGGGGTCTCTGTGGATTCTGATGTGAGGGGGTCTCTGTGGACTCTGACATAAGGGGGTCTCTGTGGACTCTGACATAAGGGGGGCTCTGTGGATTCTGACGTAAGGGGGTCTCTGTGGATTCTGACATAAGGGGGTCTCTGTGGACTCTGATGTAAGGGGGTCTCTGTGGATTCTGATGTAAGGGGGTCTCTGTGGACTCTGACATAAGGGGGTCTCTGTGGACTCTGACATAAGGGGGTCTCTGTGGATTCTGACGTAAGGGGGTCTCTGTGGACTCTGACATAAGGAGGTCTCTGTGGATTCTGACGTAAGGGGGTCTCTGTGGACTCTGACATAAGGGGTTCTCTGTGGATTTTGACGTAAGGGGGTCTCTGTGGACTCTGACATAAGGGGGTCTCTGTGGACTCTGACATAAGGGGGTCTCTGTGGATTCTGACGTAAGGGGGTCTCTGTGGATTTTGACGTAAGGGGGTCTCTGTGGACTCTGACATAAGGGGGTCTCTGTGGATTCTGACGTAAGGGGGTCTCTGTGGATTCTGATGTAAGGGGGTCTCTGTGGATTTTGACGTAAGGGTGTCTCTGTGGACTCTGATGTAAGGGGGTCTCTGTGGATTCTGATGTAAGGGGGTCTCTGTGGACTCTGACATAAGGGGGTCTCTGTGGACTCTGACGTAAGGACTTCTGAAAATATGGGATGACGCCCTAGAAGCCGCGGATGATGGAGAATCGTGTCTTCTGGTACTGCTGGATCTTAGCGCGGCGTTCGACACAGTGGACCACAACACTCTTCTCATCCGCCTCAAGGAAGTGGCAGGAGTTACAGATGGAGATCTTCCATGGTTCTCTTCCTTCTTAGGAAACCGGTCACAGACAGTGAAACTAGGAGCCTTCACTTCGGAAACCCGGCAATTTCTTATGGAGTTCCTCAAGGATCACCATTGTCACCAGTACTCTTCAACATTTACATCCGGCCACTCTTCAAAATTATCAGCAAATCGGATCTATGCTTCCACTCATACGCGGACGACACTCAACTGTATTTCCGTATCACCGGAAAAAAAGACCAATACCAGGAACTAGGAAAATGTCTCACAATGATAGATGACTGGATGACCACTAGCTCCCTCAAACTTAATGGGTCGAAAACAGAACTACTGCTCCTCAACGCTAACCGAAGTAAAAAAACGAAGACCTCATGGATCCCACCAACCATCCTGGGACAGACCATCATCCCAAGCACCAAAGCCAAAAGCCTCGGAGTCATCTTTGATTCAGAGATGACAATGGAGGCACAAATAGGATCAGTAATCAGCGGATCCCACCATCTCCTCCGCCTGCTTCGCAGACTCATCCCCTTCATCCCGGAAAAGGAGAAAGCAGTAGTAGTAGGAACCATCATCAATTCGCGGCTCGACTACGCAAACTCCCTCTACATAGGATTACCGGATTACCAGATTGCACGCCTTCAAGTCGTCCAAAATGCAGCAGCGAGACTAGTCACCGGAAAGAAACCCTGGGAATCCATCTCCCCATCCCTAAGATCCCTCCATTGGCTCAAGGTAAAAGAGAGGATCACATTCAAGACCCTCTGCCTCACCCACAAATGTACACAAGGAAACGCTCCTCAATACCTTTGTGAGAAAATAGGAAAATACATACCGAATCGCAGACTTCGATCGACAGACCAAAATCTCCTTCTCATCCCCAAAGCCCGCTACAAATCGAAGGGAGAACGAAGATTCGCAGTACAGGGACCTCGGCTATGGAACGCTCTACCAAACAACATCCGCTTGGAAGAAAACCATCAGGCATTCAGGAAAAAGCTCAAGACCCACCTCTTCTAATACAGCAGGAAACAGGGGCAGACAAGCGCCTTGAGGCGATTCAGTTCGCATTTGCAGCGCTATACAAGTCATTCATTCATTCATTCAAGGGGGTTTCTGTGGATTCTGACGTAAGGGGGTCTCTGTGGATTCTGATATAAGGGGGTCTCTGTGGATTCTGACGTAAGGGGGTCTCTGTGGATTCTGATGTAAGGGGGTCTCTGTGGACTCTGATGTAAGGGGGTCTCTGTGGACTTTGACATAAGGGGGTCTCTGTGGACTCTGACATAAGGGGGTCTCTGTGGATTCTGATGTAAGGGGGTCTCTGTGAATTCTGATGTAAGGGGGTCTCTGTGGATTCTGATGTAAGGGGGTCTCTGTGGATTCTGATGTAAGGGGGTCTCTGTGGATTCTGATGTAAGGGGGTCTCTGTGGATTCTGAAGTAAGGGGGTCTCTGTGGATTCTGATGTAAGGGGGTCTCTGTGGATTCTGATGTAAGGGGGTCTCTGTGGATTCTGACGTAAGGGGGTCTCTGTGGATTCTGACGTAAGGGGGTCTCTGTGGATTCTGATGTAAGGGGGTCTCTGTGGATTCTGACGTAAGGGGGTCTCTGTGGATTCTGATGTAAGGGGGTCTCTGTGGATTCTGAAGTAAGGGGGTCTCTGTGGACTCTGACATAAGGGGGTCTCTGTGGACTCTGACATAAGGGGGTCTCTGTGGACTCTGATGTAAGGGGGTCTCTGTGGATTCTGACGTAGGGAAGACTCTGATGTAGGGGGGTCTCTGGAGACTCTGATGTAAGGGGGTCTCTATGGACTCTGATATAAAGGGGTCTCTGATGTAAGGGGGTCCCTGCAGACTCTGATGTAAAAGGGGCTCTGCAGACTCTGATGTAAGGGGGTCCCTGCAGACTCGGATGTAAAGGGGGGGGGGGGCTCTTCAGACTCTGATGTAAGGGGGTCCCTGCAGACTCGGATGTAAAGGGGGGGGGCTCTTCAGACTCTGATGTAAGGGGGCTCCACAAACTCTGATGTAAAGGGGGCTCTGATGTTAGGGGGGCTCTGCAGAATTTGATTCAAGGGGGGCTCTGTGGACTCTGATGTAAGGGGGGACTCTGTGGACTGCACTGTGATGGGGGGCTGTGATTGCTAGGGGGCACTGTAATGTAAAGGGGAACTTTAATCATCTTTACATTACAGTGTGGAGGACCGACTCTGTGAACACCTGTCAGCTATACATATTTTCTGTGGGGGGGGTCTATTGTTGCTGAGGGAGATCTATTGTTGCTATATAGGAACATTGTTGCTAGAGGAAGCTATTGTTGTGGGGGGGGGGGGATCTATTGTTGTCAGAGGGATTTTTTCTGAGGGGGATCTCTAACATTGTTGCTGGAGGATCCAGTCTTGCTGAGGGAGATCTATTGTTGCTGGGGGAAACCAATTGTTGCTGTGGGGGATCTATTATTGCTAGGTGGTAATTATTGTTGCTGGGGGGAATCTATTGTTGTTGGAGGTATTTTTTCTGTGGGGGATCTATTGTTGCTCTATAGGAACTATTGTTGCTGGAGGAAGCTATTGTTGTAAGGGGGTAGGGGGATCTATTGTTGCCGGAGGAAGTTATTGTTGTAGGGGTGTAGGGGGATCTATTGTTGCTGGAGGAAGCTATTGTTGTAAGGGGGTAGGGGGATCTATTGTTGCTGGAGGAAGCTATTGTTGTAAGGGGGTAGGGGGATCTATTGTTGCCGGAGGAAATTATTGTTGTAGGGGTGTAGGGGGATCTATTGTTGCTGGAGGAAGCTATTGTTGTAAGGGGGTAGGGGGATCTATTGTTGCCGGAGGAAATTATTGTTGTAGGGGTGTAGGGCGATCTATTGTTTCTCTATAGGAAGTTATTGTTGTAGGGGTGTAGGGGGATCTATTGTTGCTGGAGGAAGTTATTGTTGTAGGGGTGTAGTGGGATCTATTGTTGCTGGAGGAAGTTATTGTTGTAGGGGTGTAGGAGGGATCTATTGTTGCTGGAGGAAGCTATTGTTGTAAGGGGGTAGGGGGATCTATTGTTGCCGGAGGAAATTATTGTTGTAGGGGTGTAGGGGGATCTATTGTTTCTCTATAGGAAGTTATTGTTGTAGGGGTGTAGGGGGATCTATTGTTGCTGGAGGAAGTTATTGTTGTAGGGGTGTAGTGGGATCTATTGTTGCTGGAGGAAGTTATTGTTGTAGGGGTGTAGGAGGGATCTATTGTTGCCGAGGGAGATCTATTGTTGCTATATAGGAACCTTGTTGCTAGAGGAAGCTATTGTTGTAGGGGGATCTATTGTTGTCAGAGGGATTTTTCTGAGGGGGATCTCTAACATTGTTGCTGGGAGGATCCAGTCTTGCTGGGAGATCTATTGTTACTGAGGGAGATATCTTGTTACTGGGGGAAACCAATTGTTGATGTGGGGGATCTATTATTGCTAGATGGTAATTATTGTTTCCGGGGGAATCTATTGTTGTCGGAGGGATTTTTCTGTGGGGGATCTATTGTTGCTCTATAGGAACTATTGTTGCTGGAGGAAGTTATTGTTGTATGGGGATCTATTGTTGCTGGAGGGAGTTATTGTTGTAGGGGTGTAGTGGGGGATCTATTGTTGCTGGAGGAAGTTACTGTTGTAGGGGTGTAGTAGGATCTATTGTTGCTGTACGGTGGGCCCCCGTCATTCATGGCTGTGATTTTGAGGATCTGACCACACTGAGGGTCTGTCCTCGTTCCTCCAGCCCAGATCTGAGACTTCACAGAAATGATGGTAATTTGTTTGTAGCCCGTCGGACTCCTGTCGGTGGTCCGGCGCTGCCTTTGAGCCGCTCCCTCGAACAGACGCGCTCCTGACGCTGCGGCATCTCCGGGGCCATCAGAACCAGCAGAAGAAGCGGAGAGGTTGGGGGTGGGAGTAGAAATTTCCGGGAGGGGGGGGGGGGGGGGTCCGTCACATCCTATTAGAAGCGGCTTCTATCTGCGGCAGCCGGCGGAACATAACAATGAGCGGAGCCGGATCCGAGGGATCGGGTCATACATTATGGATGCCGGAGCCGCTGAGCCCTCAGAAGTCAGAAGACCCATCAGCCGAGCGTTAAAGTTTAATGAAAGGGGCGAGATCTGTGGATTTGCGGAACGCTCGGATGAATACAAAATACCGGGTGAGTTAACCCTTTCCAGGTTCAAGAGGATAAGTTTGCTTTGGAAGATCAGACCAGAAGTTTCTGCTCTCTTTATCATTTTGTTATTTGTACCTTTTTTATTTTTTTTAACATTTTTTTATTCAAATGTACAAAAAACAAAATGGATAAAACTATACAGATACTCTCTAGGTATAAATAGAACGTTCCAATTATTAAAGTCTAATTTGGGGCTAATTTTTTTATTTTTTTTTATGTCCCACTGGAGGTTACAAAAACAAAAACTTTTAGTCTGGAGCTACACCCTGCAGTACCTCTTTTTTGCCACAAGATGTCCTCAGTTTTTTCTGGGTTGCATGACACCCAGCATCACATGACTTGAAGATTGAGGAGAGACCATGAGTGCGGAGTTTCATGGCTCTCTCACGATTAGAGTTTTCCACCTGCCCACTCCTTCATTTTGCCATTGGTCCATCTATCTGACAACCCTCATAAGAAGCCCAATGGCCAACTGAAGGACCGATCTACAGGCTGACAACGCTGCTTCTAATTGTGAGGCAGTGGCTTAGCCCCAGAGGTCACTAAAACAAAATTGCAGTACCTCTTCTTTGCCACAAGATGTCCTCAGTTTTTTGAGTTACCTGACGCCCAGCATCTATTAGCCCAGAAGATTGAGGAGAGACCATGAGTGGAGGGTGCCATGGCCACCTCCCAATTAGCAGCATCGTCCGCCTGCCCATTTCTTCATTTGGCCATTGAGCTGTCTATCTTTTACACCTAATATGAAGTTCATGGCTCCCTCCCAAATAGTGTTTTCCACTTGCCAAATCCTTGACTTGGCCATTGGACTTTCTATCTGACAGCCGTCATAAGAAGCCCATTGGCCAACTCAAGGAGCAAGCTCAAAAACCAAAACCGCCGCATCTCTTCTTTGCCACACAATGTCTTCAGTTTATTGGGTTGCATGACGCCCAGCATCACGTGACTTGAAGATTGAGGAGAGACCATGAGTGCGGAGTTTCATGGCTCTCTCACGATTAGAGTTTTCCACCTGCCCAATCCTTCATTTTGCCATTGGTCCATCTATCTGACAACCCTCATAAGAAGCCCAATGGCCAACTGAAGGAGCGGGATCTACAGGCTGACAACGCTGCTTCTAAGTGTGAGGCAGTGGCTTAGCCCCAGAGGTCACTAAAACAAAATTGCAGTACCTCTTCTTTTGCCACAAGATGTCCTTGGTTTTCTGGGTTACCTGACGCCCAGCATCAATTAGCCCAGAAGACTGTGGAGAGACCATGAATGCAGGGTGTCATGGCCACCTCCCAATTAGCAGCATCGTCAGCCTGCCCACTCCTTCATTTGGCCATTGAGCTGTCTATCTTTCACACCTAATAAGAAGTTCATGGCTCCCTCCCAATTAGCATTTTCCACTTGCCCAATCCTTCATTTGGCCATTGGGCTTTCTATCTGACAGCCTTCATAAGAAGCCCATTGGCCAACTGAAGGAGCAAGCTCAAAACCAAAACCACGGCATCCCTTCTTTGCCACAAGATGTCCTCAGTTTTTTCTGGGTTGCATGACGCCCACCATCACTTGACTTGAAGACTGTGGAGAGGCCATGAGTGCGGGGCGTCATGGCCACCTCCCAATTAGCAGCGACGTCAGCCTGCCCACTCCTTCATTTGGCCATTGAGCTGTCTATCTTTCACGCCTAATAAGAAGTACATGGCTCCCTCCAAAATAGTGTTTTCCACTTGCCAAATCCTTGACTTGGCCATTGGGCTTTCTATCTGACAGCCGTCATAGGAAGCCCATTGTCAACTGAAGGAGCAAGCTCAAAACCAAAACCACGGCATCTCTTCTTTGTCACACGATGTCATCAGTTTTCTTGGTTGTATGACACCCAGCATCACGTGACTTGAAGATTGAGAAGAGACCATGAATGTGGGGTGCCATGGCCACCTCTCAATTAGCAGCATCATCGGCCTGCCCATTTCTTCATTTGGCCATTGACCTGTCTATCTTTCAAACCTACTGGGAAGTTCATGGCTCCCTCCCAATTAGCATTTTCCACTTGCCCACTCCTTCATTTGGCCATTGGGCTTTCTATCTGACAGCCTTCATAGGAAGCCCATTGGCCAACTGAAGGAGCAACCTCAAAACCAAAACCACGGCATCTCTTCTTTGCCACAAGATGTCCTCAGTTTTCTGGGTTGCATGACACCCAGCATCACTTGACTTGAAGATTGAGGAGAGACCATGAGTGCGGAGTTTCATGGCTCCCTCACGATTAGAGTTTTCCGCCTGCCCACTCCTTCATTTTGCCATTGGTCCATCTATCTGACAACCCTCATAAGAAGCCCAATGGCCAACTGAAGGACCGATCAACAGGCTGACAACGCTGCTTCTAATTGTGAGGCAGTGGCTTAGCCCCAGAGGTCACTAAAACAAAATTGCAGTACCTCTTCTTTTGCCACAAGATGTCCTTTGTTTTCTGGGTTACCTGACACCCAGCATCTATTAGCCCAGAAGACTGTGGAGAGACCATGAATGCAGGGTGTCATGGCCACCTCCCAATTAGCAGCATCGTCGGCCTGCACATTTCTTCATTTGGCCATTGAGCTGTCTATCTTTCACACCTAATATGAAGTTCATGGCTCCCTCCAAAATAGTGTTTTCCACTTGCCAAATCCTTGACTTGGCCATTGGGCTTTCTATCCGACAGCCTTCATAAGAAGCCCATTGGCCAACTGAAGGAGCAAGCTCAAAACCAAAACCGCCGCATCTCTTCTTTGCCACAAGATGTCCTCAGGTTTTTCTGGGTTGCATGATGCCCAGCATCACGTGACTTGAAGATTGAGGAGAGACCATGAATGTGGGGCGCCATGGCCACCTCCCAATTAGCAGCATTGTCAGCCTACCCACTCCTCTGTTTGGCCATTGACCTGTCTATCTTTCAAACCTACTAGGAAGTTCATGGCTCCCTCCCAATTAGCATTTTTCACTTGCCCAATCCTTCATTTGGCCATTGGGCTTTCTATCTGACAGCCTTCATAGGAAGCCCATTGGCCAACTGAAGGAGCAAGCTCAAAACCAAAACCACGGCATCTCTTCTTTGCCACAAGATGTCCTCAGTTTTCTGGGTTGCATGACACCCACCATCACGTGACTTGAAGATTGAGGAGAGACCATGAGTGCGGGGGGGTCATGGCCATCTCCCAATTAGCATCATTGTCAGCCTGCCCACTTCTTCATTTGCCCATTGAGCTGTCTATCTTTCAAACCTAATATGAAGTACATGGCTCCCTCCAAAATAGTGTTTTCCACTTGCCAAATCCTTGACTTGGCCATTGGGCTTTCTATCTGACAGCCTTCATAAGAAGCCCATTGGCCAACTGAAGGAGCAAGCTCAAAACCAAAACCGCTGCATCTCTTCTTTGCCACAAGATGTCCTCAGGTTTTTCTGGGTTGCATGACGCCCAGCATCACGTGACTTGAAGATTGAGGAGAGACCATGAATGTGGGGCGCCATGGCCACCTCTCAATTAGCAGCATCGTCGGCCTGCCCATTTCTTCATTTGGCCATTGACCTCTCTATCTTTCAAACCTACTAGGAAGTTCATGGCTCCCTTCCAATTAGCATTTTCCACTTGCCCAATCCTTCATTTGGCCATTGGGCTTTCTATCTGACAGCCTTCATAAGAAGCCCATTGGCCAACTGAAGGAGCAAGCTCAAAACCAAAACCGCCGCATCTCTTCTTTGCCACAAGATGTCCTCAGGTTTTTCTGGGTTGCATGACACCCAGCATCACTTGACTTGAAGATTGAGGAGAGACCATGAGTGCGGAGTTTCATGGCTCCCTCACGATTTGAGTTTTCTGCCTGCCCAATTCCTCATTTGGCCATTGGGCTTTCTATCTGACAGCTCTCATAAGAAGACCAATGGCCAACTGAAGGAGCGGAATCAACAGGCTGACAACGCTGCTTCTAATTGTGAGGCAGTGGCTTAGCCCCAGAGGTCACTAAAACAAAATTGCAGTACCTCTTCTTTTGCCACTAGATGTCCTTTGTTTTCTGGGTTACCTGACGCCCAGCATCAATTAGCCCAGAAGACTGTGGATAGACCATGTGTGGAGGGTGTCATGGCCACCTCCCAATTAGCAGCATTGTCGGCCTGCCCATTTCTTCATTTGGCCATTGACCTGTCTATCTTTCAAACCTACTAGGAAGCTCATGGCTCCCTCCCAATTAGCATTTTCCACTTGCCCAATCCTTCATTTGGCCATTGGGCTTTCTATCTGACAGCCTTCATAGGAAGCCCATTGGTCAACTGAAGGAGCAAGCTCAAAACCACGGCATCTCTTCTTTGCCACAAAATGTGCTCAGTTTTTTCTGGGTTGCATGACACCCACCATCACGTGACTTGAAGATTGAGGCGAGACCATGAGTGCGGGGCGTCATGGCTCCCTCACGATTAGAGTTTTCTGCCTGCCCAATCCTTCATTTGGCCATTGGGATTTCTATCTGACAACCCTCATAAGAAGCCCAATGGCCAACTGAAGGAGCAAGCTCAAAACCAAAACCACGGCATCTCTTCTTTTGCCACAAGATGTCCTCAGTTTTTTCTGGGTTGCATGACACCCAACATCACTTGACTTGAAGATTGAGGAGAGACCATGAGTGCGGGGTGCCATGGCCACCTCCCAATTAGCAGCATCGTTGGCCTGCCCGTTTCTTCATTTGGCCATTGACTTGTCTATCTTTCAAACCTACTAGGAAGCTCATGGCTCCCTCCCAATTAGCATTTTCCACTTGCCCAATCCTTCATTTAGCCATTGGGCTTTCTATCTGACAGCCTTCATAGGAAGCCCATTGGCCAACTGAAGGAGCAAGCTCAAAACCAAAACCACGGCATCTCTTCTTTGCCACAAAATGTGCTCAGTTTTTTCTGGGTTGCATGACACCCACCATCACGTGACTTGAAGATTGAGGCGCGACCTTTCTATCTGAAAGCCTTCATAAGAAGCCCATTGGCCAACTGAAGGAGCAAGCTCAAAACCAAAACCGCCGCATCTCTTCTTTGCCACAAGATGTCCTCAGGTTTTTCTGGGTTGCATGACGCCCAGCATCACTTGACTTGAAGATTGAGGAGAGACCATGAGTGCGGAGTTTCATGGCTCCTCACGATTTGAGTTTTCTGCCTGCCCAATTCCTCATTTGGCCATTGGGCTTTCTATTTTTTCTGGGTTGCATGACACCCACCATCACGTGACTTGAAGATTGAGGCGCGACCATGAGTGCGGGGCGTCATGGCTCCCTCACGATTAGAGTTTTCTGCCTGCCCAATCCTTCATTTGGCCATTGGGCTTTCTATCTGACAGCCTTCATAGGAAGCCCATTGGCTAACTGAAGGAGCAAGCTCAAAACCAAAACCACGGCATCTCTTCTTTTCCACAAGATGTCCTCCGTTTTCTGGGTTGCATGAAACCCAACATCACGTGACTTCAAGATTGAGGAGAGACCATGAATATGGGGTGTCATGGCCATCTCCCAATTAGCATCATTGTCAGCCTGCCCACTTCTTCATTTGGCCATTGAGCTGTCTATCTTTCACACCTAATATGAAGTACATGGCTCCCTCCAAAATAGTGTTTTCCACTTGCCAAATCCTTGACTTGGCCATTGGGCTTTCTATCTGAAAGCCTTCATAAGAAGCCCATTGGCCAACTGAAGGAGCAAGCTCAAAACCAAAACCGCCGCATCTCTTCTTTGCCACAAGATGTCCTCAGTTTTTCTGGGTTGCATGACGCCCCGCATCACTTGACTTGAAGATTGAGGAGAGACCATGAGTGCGGAGTTTCATGGCTCTCTCACGATTAGAGTTTTCTGCCTGCCCAATCCCTCATTTGGCCATTGGGCTTTCTATCTGTCAACCCTCATAAGAAGACCAATGGCCAACTAAAGGAGCGGGATCAACAGGCTGACAACGCTGCTTCTAAGTGTGAGATGGTGGCTTAGCATTGTCCCCCTGGAGGTTACAAAAACAAAATTGCAGTACCTCTTCTTTGCCACAAGATGTCCTCAGTTTTTTGGGTTACCTGACGCACAGCATCAATTAGCCCAGAAGACTGTGGAGAGACCATGAATGTGGGGTGTCATGGCCACCTCCCAATTAGCAGCATTGCAAGCCTGCCCACTCCTCTGTTTGGCCATTGAGCTGTCTATCTCTCAAACCTAATAGGAAGCTCATAGCTACCTCCCAATTAGCATTTTCTGCCTGCCCAATCCTTCATTTGGCCATTGGGATATTTATCTGAGAGCCCATATAGGAAGCCCATTGACCAACTGAAGGAGCAGGATCAAAACCAAAACCGCCGCATCTCTTCTTTGCCACAAGATGTCCTCAGTTTTTCTGGGTTGCATGACGCCCAGCATCACTTGACTTGAAGATTGAGGAGAGATCATGAGTGCGGGGGTGTCATGGCTCTCTCACGATTAGACCAGATTTGGCCATTGGGCTTTTTATCTGACAGCTCTCATAAGAAGACCAATGGCCAACTGAAGGAGCAGGAGCTGACAACGCTGCTTCTAAGTGTGAGGCAGTGGCTTAGCCCCAGAGGTCACTAAAACAAAATTGCAGTACCTCTTCTTTTGCCACAAGATGTCCTTTGTTTTCTGGGTTACCTGACGCCCAGCATCAATTAGCCCAGAAGACTGTGGGGAGACCATAAATTTGGGGTGTCATGGCCACCTCCCAATTAGCAGCATTGTCAGCCAGCCCACTCCTTCATTTGGCCATTGATCTGGCTATCTTTCAAACCATTGGGCTTTCTATCTGACAGCCCTCATAGGAAGCCCATTGGCCAACTGAAGGAGTGGGCTCAAAACCAAAACCGTGGTACCTCTTTTTTGCCACAAGATGTCCTCAGTTTTCTGGGTTGCGTGACACCCAGCGTCACAACTCGGAAGACTGAGGAGAGACCACGAGTGTAGGGTGTCATGGCTCCCTCCCAATTAGAGTTTTCCGGCTGCCCACTCCTTCATTCGGCCTTTGGGTTTTCTATCTGACAAGCCTCACTAAAACAATAATATCACTGTAAAAGTACACAATCAAGTGCAACTTACGCGTTTTAAGGGCTATGCTCTCTTCTTCACAAGAGGACATAGCCCTTGAAATACATTAGTTGCGCCCCCTGTTGGAAGGACACATTTCCAGTGGGGGTGATGGGATTTGTTATATGCAATAGTTTGTCTACTTTTGTGAGTACATTGATATTACTGTTTCTATTTAATAAAGAGTCTTATGGTATTGCACTACTCCGGTGTGCCTTCTTCTTCTGTTTGCATTTCAAGTGATTTGGACCAGTGCACAAAGCAAGGTTCATAAAGCCTTGGATGAGTGAGTTTGGGGTGGAGGAACTTGACTGGCCTGCACAGAGTCCTGACCTCAACCCAATAGAACACCGTTGGGATGAATTATAGCGGAGACTGCGAGCCAGGCCTTCTCGTCCAACATCAGTGCCTGACCTCACAAATGCGCTTCTGGAAGAATGGTCAAATATTTCCATAGTGATGGCAACTTCACAAAACAGAGGAAATGAGGACTGACCACGTCCACCTTTGCCTGTGGACACATACACTGCTGGCCCCTTACAGTGCCATGGGAAGGTCTGCCTCTCCTTGCTGTCCTCCCAGACATGATGGGGGGGGGGGGGGTGCTTATTACCAAAATGTAATAAAGATGTGTAAATGTGTACGTGGATGCACTTTAATCAATGGAAAGTGGTGTTTGGTGCACTTTTATTTGAGTATTCACTACACAGACACTCTCCACGGATACACTATAATATACTGCAATATACTGCGTAAAACATGCAGTAACGCACAGAACTATACAGCGTTAAACATGCAGTAACACAATTAAATATATTACATTAAACTTGCAGTAACACAATGAAATATACAGCGTTAAACTTGTAGTAACGCACATAACTATACGGCGTTAAACTTGCAGTAACACAATGAAATATATGGCATTAAACTTGCAGTAACGCAATGAAATATACAGCGTTAAACTTGTAGTAACGCACATAACTATGCGGCGTTAAACTTTCAGTAATGCACAGAACTTTATGGCACTAAACTTGCAGTAACGCAATGAAATCTACAGCGTTAAACTTGTAGTAACGCACAGAACTATACAGCGTTAAACTTGCAGTAACACAATGAAATATATGGCATTAAACTTGCAGTAACGCAATGAAATATACAGCGTTAAACTTGTAGTAACGCACATAACTATACAGCGTTAAACTTTCAGTAATGCACAGAACTTTATGGCGTTAAACTTGCAGTAACGCAGTGAAATATATAGCGTTAAACTTTGTTTGTTTTTTCCGGTTTTGGGTCTTCGTTATGATCGCAATTCGTAAATTTGTAAATTTGAAAATACGAAAAAAAATAAAGAAAATTTAAAAAAATGAAAGAATAACTAACTAACTAATAATATCTAACTATTAAATTATAGGTTTTAGAATTTCCTTTCAAATTTGGCTGTTAGTGAACATAGCAAATTTATCCAAAGTTACGAATTATCCGAAATAACGAATGCCACATCTAAACAAATGGAACTGAATTTTTTTTATAATAATAATAATAATAAAACGTTTTTATTATTATTATTGTTATTTATTATTATTAATTAGTTCCGTTCCATTCATTTTGTTTTTCTTTTTTTTCATATTTTAAAATTTACGAATTTTTAAATTTACGAATTTTTGAATTTATGAATATTTTCATTCCTACTCTTTTATGTCCTTTTCAAGACATGTGCAATTTGTTTAGTTCTGAATTCGTTTTTTAAAGAATTTCAACAAATTCGTTAATTTGGAAACTTCCGAATTAACGAATTTGTCGAGATTCTTTAAAAAATGAATTCAGAACTAAACAAATTGCACATGTCTAGAAGAGGAAATAAAGAGTAGGAATGAAGAGAGAAGAATTTTTGAATATTCAAATTTACGATGAATTTATGATTTTTCGCATATTTAATAGTCAAATTTACGAATTTTCAAGTTTACGAATTTTTAAATATTCGAATATTCCAATTTTTCAAATTTACAAATATTTAAATTTACGACTAATTTATGATTTTTCGCATATTTGAATAGTCGAATTTACGAATTTTCTAGTTTACGAATTTTCGAATATTCAAATATTCCAATTTTTCAAATTTACGAATATTCGAATTTACGAATATTTGAATTTACAAATTTTCGAATTCATGAATTTACGAATTCATGAATTTACGAATATTCAAATTTATGAATTTTTGAATATTAAAATTTAAGAATTTTCAAATGTACTAATTTTTGAATTTACGAATATTCAAATTTACGAATCACTTCAATACAGGGCACTTAAACACCTTCCTGCCCAGACCAATTTTCAGCTTTCAGCATTGTCCGCTTTGAATGACAATTGCGCGGTCATACAACACTGTACCCAAACAAAATTTTTATAATTTTTTTCCCACAAATAGAGCTTTCTTTTGGTGGTATTTGATCGCCTCTGGGATTATTATTTTCTGCTAAACAAATAAAAAAAGACCAAAAATTTTGAAAAAATATATGTTTTTTTTGTTTGTTTCAAATCTTTGTAAATAAGTAAGTTTCCTCCTTCACTGATGGGCACTGATGGGGCTGCACTGATGGGCACTGATAAGGCGGCACTGATGGGCATCGATGAGGTGGCACCAATGAAGTGGCACTGATGAGGTGGCATTGATGGGCACTGATATGTGGCATTGATAGGCGGCACTGATGGGCACTGATAGGTGGCACTGATGGGCGACACGGATGGGCACTGATAGGTGTCATAAATTGGCACTGATAGGTGGCACGGATTGGCATGGATAGGCGGCATGGATGGGCGTGGATAGGCGGCACGGATGAGCATGGATGGGCACTGATAGGCGGCATGGATGGGCAATGATAGGCGGTACGGATGGGCACTGATAGGCGGCATTGTAGTGTAATGTATTGTACTGATGGATGCCAATCAGTGCCAAACAATAATGCATGTCAATCAGTGATACCCATTGTGGGCACTGATTGGCATCCATTGTGGGCACTGATTGGCATCCATTGTAAGCACTGACTGGCATCCCTGGTGGTCTAGGGTGGCATACATGGTGCTGGGCATCCCTGGTGGTCCAATGTGGGCATCCTCGGGGGGCTGCGCTGATAATAGATCAGCACAGACCCCCCTGTCAGAGGAGCAGCCGATCGGCTCTCCTCTACTCGCGTCTGACAGACGCGAGTGAGGAAAAGCCGATCAATGGCTCTTCCTATTTACACTGTGATCAGCCGTGATTGGACACGGCTGATCACGTGGTAAAGAGTCGGAGACTCTTTACCGAGATCGTAGTTGCGGGGTGCCAGATTGACACACCGCAACAACGATCGCCGTTATGCGCGCCCCCGGGGGGGGGCTTAATATCCTGAGGATGTCATATGACGCCCAGTCAGGATATTGAAACCACTTTGCCACCATCATTCTGCTATATGGCGGGCGGCAAGTGGTTACATTTAAGAATTTTCAAATTTCTGAAATTACAAAAATTCTAATTTACGAATACTCAAATTTACGAACATTTGAATTCATGAATTTACGAATTTTTGAATATTCCAATTTACGAATATTCAGAAAAATTAGTTAAACAGGTTTCTGTTAATTCAGATATTTCCTAATGAACTAATTTGTCGAAATTTGTTAAAATGTCTAATAAGAAGTAACGGATGTCTGGCAGCTGATTGGCCCTCCGTACAGTCACAGGGGTGATAATTAGGGATGAGCCGAACACCCCCGGGTTCGGTTCGCACCAGAACCTTCGAACGGACCGAAAGTTCGCGCGAATTTTCGAACCCTATACGTTATAATGGACGCGAACGTTCAAAATCAAAAGTGCTAATTACAACGGCCAATATGCATGTTAATGTCATAAAACAGGTTTGGGGACCCGGGTCCTGCCCCAGGGGACATATATCAATGCAAAAAGAACTTTTAAAAACTAAAGTTTTTTCGGGAGCAGTCATTTTAATGATGCATAAAGTGAAAAAACAAAAGTGAAATTTTCCTTTAAATATGGTACCTGGGGGGTGTCTAAAGTATGCCTGTGAAGTGGCATGTGTTTCCCGTGTTTAGAACTGTCCTTGCACAAAATGACATTTGTAAAGGAAAAAAAGAAGCCATTTAAAACCACTTGCGGCTTTAGGTTTGTTCTTAAGTAGAATCTGAACAGGTACATTATGAAGTGTAGCTCCATCCCAAAAAAAATCTATTTTTAAGCTTTTTGGAGAACATAGGGAGGGGTTATCACCCCTGTAACATTTGCTGTCTTTGCACATCTGTTCAGAACATGTCACCTCACTTTCCGTCCCAATGACAAATGTTTTTGGAAAAAGTGGGGTTTTAATTGAAACAAGGATTGGTGATAAAGTATCAGTAGAGAGGAGATACCTTTTTCCCAAATTAAATCTAACAGGATAGAATTTCCCTTCCTAGGGGTAGATTTCCTCTCACTTCCTGTTTTCTCTTTCCATTTGCAAGTAGGAGTCGTTTGTAAGTTGGATGTTTGAAAGTAGGGGCCTGGCGTATATACTCTGCAGAAATTTGCCCTATTAGATGTTGGTGTAGCCACAAGACTGGTGGGCACAGGAATGGGCCCTGCTGTGAGTTAATAGATCAAGATTTGTAATTGCATGCACCTGTTGAACAGGGCAGAAAAATTGGGGGTGGCGGTGGTGGTGGACGGTGTTGCCACAAGACTGTAAGCTCTCACAGTTACTCTTGGTGGGCGCAGGAATGGGCCCTGCTGTGAGTTATTAGATCAAGATTTGTAATTGCAAGCACCTGATGAACAGGGCAGAAAAATTGGGCCTTTGGCGGTGGTGGTGGACGGTGTTGCCACAAGACTGTAAGCTCTCACAGTTACTCTTGGTGGGCGCAGGAATGGGCCCTGCTGTGAGTTATTAGATCAAGATTTGTAATTGCAAGCACCTGATGAACAGGGCAGAAAAATTGGGCCTTTGGCGGTGGTGGTGGACGGTGTTGCCACAAGACTGTAAGCTCTCACAGTTACTCTTGGTGGGCGCAGGAATGGGCCCTGCTGTGAGTTATTAGATCAAGATTTGTAATTGCAAGCACCTGATGAACAGGGCAGAAAAATTGGGCCTTTGGCGGTGGTGGTGGACGGTGTTGCCACAAGACTGTAGGCCCTCATAGTTACTCTTGGTGGGTGCAGGAATGGGCCCTGCTGTGAGTTATTAGATCAAGATTTGTAATTGCAAGCACCTGATGAACAGGGCAGAAAAATTGGGCCTTAGGCACTGGTGCTGGTGCCACAACACTGCAACCCCTCACAGATACTGTACTTGGAGCACAGCAGTCACACGTGTTGCGAAGCATTTTTTTAAAAAATTGTAAGTACACGCCCCTGTTAAACAGGCGCTGAAAAAATGTGCCTTAGGCACTGGTGCTGGTGCCACAACACTGCAACCCCTCACAGATACTGTACTTGGAGCACAGCAGTCACACGTGTTGCGAAGCATTTTTTAAAAAAATTGTAATTACCCGCCCCTGTTAAACAGGGGCTGAAAAATTGTGCCTTAGGCACTGGTGCTGGTGCCACAACACTGCAACCCCTCACAGATACTGTACTTGGAGCACAGCAGTCACACGTGTTGCGAAGCATTTTTTTAAAAAATTGTAATTACCCGCCCCTGTTAAACAGGGGCTGAAAAATTGTGCCTTAGGCACTGGTGCTGGTGCCACAACACTGCAACCCCTCACAGATACTGTACTTGGAGCACAGCAGTCACACGTGTTGCGAAGCATTTTTTAAAAAAATTGTAAGTACACGCCCCTGTTAAACAGGGGCTGAAAAATTGTGCCTTAGGCACTGGTGCTGGTGCCACAACACTGCAACCCCTCACAGATACTGTACTTGGAGCACAGCAGTCACACGTGTTGCGAAGCATTTTTTTATAAAAATTGTAAGTACACGCCCCTGTTAAACAGGGGCTGAAAAAATTGTGCCTTAGGCACTGGTGCTGGTGCCACAACACTGCAACCCCTCACAGATACTGTACTTGGAGCACAGCAGTCACACGTGTTGCGAAGCATTTTTTAAAAAAATTGTAAGTACACGCCCCTGTTAAACAGGGGCTGAAAAATTGTGCCTTAGGCACTGGTGCTGGTGCCACAACACTGCAACCCCTCACAGATACTGTACTTGGAGCACAGCAGTCACACGTGTTGCGAAGCATTTTTTTAAAAAAATTGTAAGTACACGCCCCTGTTAAACAGGGGCTGAAAAATTGTGCCTTAGGCACTGGTGCTGGTGCCACAACACTGCAACCCCTCACAGATACTGTACTTGGAGCACAGCAGTCACACGTGTTGCGAAGCATTTTTTTAAAAAATTGTAATTACCCGCCCCTGTTAAACAGGGGCTGAAAAATTGTGCCTTAGGCACTGGTGCTGGTGCCACAACACTGCAACCCCTCACAGATACTGTACTTGGAGCACAGCAGTCACACGTGTTGCGAAGCATTTTTTTTAAATAATTGTAATTACCCGCCCCTGTTAAACAGGGGCTGAAAAATTGTGCCTTAGGCACTGGTGCTGGTGCCACAACACTGCAACCCCTCACAGATACTGTACTTGGAGCACAGCAGTCACACGTGTTGCGAAGCATTTTTTTAAAAAATTGTAAGTACACGCCCCTGTTAAACAGGGGCTGAAAAATTGTGCCTTAGGCACTGGTGCTGGTGCCACAACACTGCAACCCCTCACAGATACTGTACTTGGAGCACAGCAGTCACACGTGTTGCGAAGCATTTTTTTATAAAAATTGTATGTACACGCCCCTGTTAAACAGGGGCTGAAAAATTGTGCCTTAGGCACTGGTGCTGGTGCCACAACACTGCAACCCCTCACAGATACTGTACTTGGAGCACAGCAGTCACACGTGTTGCGAAGCATTTTTTTAAAAAATTGTAAGTACACGCCCCTGTTAAACAGGGGCTGAAAAATTGTGCCTTAGGCACTGGTGCTGGTGCCACAACACTGCAACCCCTCACAGATACTGTACTTGGAGCACAGCAGTCACACGTGTTGCGAAGCATTTTTTTATAAAAATTGTATGTACACGCCCCTGTTAAACAGGGGCTGAAAAATTGTGCCTTAGGCACTGGTGTGGTGGCATGGATCATTGAGGAGGAGGAAGAGGATAGTCAGTGAACATAAGAGGACAGTCACTCAGCATCAGCATAGGCAGTCTTGAAGGGATGTGACATTATAAATTATTCAGTTATATCCGCTTCAGGTGCCTGGTAGCTGGTGGTGATCCAAGACTGATTCATTTTGATGAAGGTCAGTCGATCAACCGAGGCGGTGGACAGGCGCACCCTATGATCGGTGACAAATCCTCCAGCAGCACTGAATGTGCGTTCGGAAAGAACGCTGGAGGCAGGACAGGCCAGTAGCTCAATTGCATACTGTGCAAGCTCTGGCCAGTGATCCATCCTCAGGACCCAGTAAGCCAGAGGATTTTCGGTGGGAAAGGTGTCCAAGTCTGACCTTGCCCCAAGGTATTCCTGCACCATGTATATCAGACGCTGGCGATGGTTGCTGGAACCGATCATACCTTGGGGCTGCGGACTAAAAAATTGTCTGAACGCATCGGTCAGACGTCCACCTTCCCCGCCGCTCCTTCTGCTACTGACCGAAGCCTCAGCAACTCGTCGCCCAGGACCAGGAGTTTGTAACCTCCCAGTTTCTGGGAACGCGTTGCACAGACCTTTCTGCAAGGCCTCCCTGAGATGTCTCATCCTCTGCTCCCTCTGCGACGGCAAGATAAGGTCCGCAACCTTACCCTTGTACCGCGGATCAAGGAGAGTGGCCAGCCAGTAATGGTCCCTCTCCTTGATCCGAGGAACACGAGGATCCTTCCGCAGGCTTTGCAGGATCAGGGAGGCCATGCAGCGTAGGTTAGCTGAGGCATTCGGTCCGGAGTCTTCTGGGTCACTGAGGATGACATGATCGCCAGCCACCTCCTCCCAGCCACGTACAAGTCCACTGGTTTGTTGGGACTGTACATCATCCCTAAAAGACTGCTGCTGCTGATGCTGAGTGCCAGGCTCCACCTCCGTGCTCACACAATCCTCCTCCTCCTCCTCATCCTCTTCCTGTGTGATGGGTGGGACAGAAGGAACACTGTCCGGATAAAGGGGGCCTTGAGAGGCAAGGAAGTCCTCCTCTTCCTGCCTCTGTTCTGCCTCAAGTGCCCTGTCCATTATCCCACGCAGCGTATGCTCCAACAGGTGGACAAGAGGGACAGTGTCACTGATGCATGCACTGTCACTGCTCACCATCCTCGTGGCCTCCTCAAATGGTGAGAGGACAGTGCATGCATCCCTGATCATGCTCCACTGACGTGGGGAAAAAAAACCAAGCTCCCCTGACCCTGTCCTGGTGCCGTAGTCGCAAAGGTACTCATTGATGGCCCTCTGCTGCATGTGCAGTCGCTGCAGCATGGCCAACGTTGAGTTCCACCTGGTGGGCATGTCACATATTAGGCGGTTCTTGGGCAGGTTCAGCTCCTTTTGCAGCTCAGTCAGCCGAGCACTGGCATTATAAGATCGGCGGAAATGCACACAGACTTTCCTGGCCTGCCTCAGGACATCCTGTAAGCCTGGGAACCTGCCCAAGAACCGCTGCACCACCAGGTTGAGGACGTGAGCCATGCAGGGCACATGGGTGATCTGCCCCTGTCGCAGGGCGGAGAGGAGGTTGGTGCCATTGTCAGAAACGACCATTCCTGGCTTAAGCTGACGTGGCGTCAACCACCTCTCGGCCTGCCCCTGCAGAGCTGCCAGAACCTCTGGCCCAGTGTGGCTCCTGTCCCCCAAACACACCAGCGCAAGCACGGCATGGCATCTTTTTGCCTGCGTACTTGCGTAGCCCCTTGTACGCCTACGGAGCACCGCTGGTTCCAAGGACAGAGCACTGGAGGAAGAAGAAGAGGAGGGGGTGGAGGAGAGAGGTGTGTCACAACCAGTAGCAGTAGTAGCGTTTTGGAGGCGTGGTGGCGGAACAACCTCCAACACTACTGCACCTTGTCCTGCATCCCTCCCAGCTGCCAATAGAGTGACCCAATGGGCCGTGAAAGAAAGGTACCGTCCCTGTCCATGCCTGCTGGACCATGAGTCAGCGGTAATATGCACCTTACCGCTGACCGCCCTGTCCAGCGAGGCATGGACATTGCCTTCCACATGCCGGTAGAGAGACGGAATCGCCTTCCGTGAGAAAAAGTGGCGTTTGGGAACCTGCCACTGAGGAACCGCACATTGAACAAACTCACGGAAGGGGGCCGAGTCTACCAACTGAAAAGGCAGCAGCTGAAGTGCTAGCAATTTAGCCAAGCTAGCATTCAACCGCTGGGCATGTGGATGGCTGGGAGTGTACTTCTTTCTACGGTCCAGCAGCTGGGGCAGGGAAATTTGCCTGCTGCAATCGGACGTCGGTGTACTGCAAGTACTTGGTTGTGACACACCTAATTCTACACCTTCAGTCCTCTCAGAGCAGATTTCAGAGAGCACTGAAGGTGTAGTGGGGATGGAGATCCCAGCTGATGAGGAGCAAGGAGAGGTCCGCTTAGTTCTTTGGTGTGGGTCTTTTATGTGTGCCTGCCAACGAGCTGCATGGCAGGTCGACATATGTCTGGTCATGCTTGTGGTGCCCAAGCGGCTGATGTTTTGGCCACGCGAGATACGCTTGAGACAAATATTGCAAATAGCAGTGGTGCGATCTGATGCACTCGTCTCAAAAAAGGCCCACACCAAAGAACTTTTCTGATAACGTGCAGAGGCAGCGCCCTGCACAGGCGGAGCTCTGCGGTGTTGCACAGTTGCTGTGCTGGCCTCTACCTGGCCTCCAGGGGGCATCCTGCCTCGTTGGACATGTGACGCTGCATCCTCCTCCTCCTCGTCCTCCTCCTCATCCTCTCTCCCTTCAGGCACCCACGTGGAGTCAGTGACCTCATCATCCCCTCCCTCTTCACCACTAGAGCAAACCTGGCAGTAAGCTGCAGCTGGTGGAACAGTACTGCCAGATTCCTCAAGCTGGGTATCATCATCCGAGCCTTCGAATTGTTGGGCATCCTCCTGGAGCATGTACCCAACACTGTGCTCAAAGAGTTCGGGGGACTCCTCAGGAGGACATGGTGGGTCTAGGGAAGGGGTGGCTGATGATGCCATTGAGTACGCGTTGGCAGCTGCTCTGCCAGTACCCTGAGCCTGGGTGAGAGAGGATGAGGAGGATGAGGAGGGCTTGGTCATCCATTCTACCAAGCCTTCAGCATGATGCGGCTCCACATGTCCAGCTGCCGAAAACAAAGACTCGCGTGTCCCATGGCCACGTGCTGATGACGATGCACGACCACGTCCACGGCCACGGCCACGTCCACTAGAAACAGAGCCTGCCTGCCCTGTGTTCTTGGCTCTGCACGCTCTGCCTCCCCTTGGCGGTCTTCCAGCCATTGTAGTCGGTAGTCCTGTGGGTGCTGCTGAGAAGAATATATAGGAGCTCTGTGTGATGCCACTAACACACTAGAAGTCCTATGGGTGCTTCTGCAAAGAAAATATAGGAGCTCTGTGTGATGCCACTAACACACTAGAAGTCCTGTGGGTGCTGCTGAGAAGAATATATAGGAGCTCTGTGTGAAGCCACTAACACACTAGAAGTCCTATGGGTGCTTCTGCAAAGAAAATATAGGAGCTCTGTGTGATGCCACTAACACACTAGAAGTCCTGTGGGTGCTGCTGAGAAGAATATATAGGAGCTCTGTGTGATGCCACTAACACACTAGAAGTCCTATGGGTGCTTCTGCAAAGAAAATATAGGAGCTCTGTGTGATGCCACTAACACACTAGAAGTCCTATGGGTGCTTCTGCAAAGAAAATATAGGAGCTCTGTGTGATGCCACTAACACACTAGAAGTCCTGTGGGTGCTGCTGAGAAGAATATATAGGAGCTCTGTGTGATGCCACTAACACACTAGAAGTCCTATGGGTGCTTCTGCAAAGAAAATATAGGAGCTCTGTGTGATGCCACTAACACACTAGAAGTCCTGTGGGTGCTGCTGAGAAGAATATATAGGAGCTCTGTGTGATGCCACTAATAGGGATGAGCCGAACACCCCCGGGTTCGGTTCGCACCAGAACCTTCGAACCGACCGAAAGTTTGCGCGAATTTTCGAACCCTATACGTTATAATGGACGCGAACGTTCGAAATCAAAAGTGCTAATTACAACGGCCAATATGCATGTTAATGTCATAATACAGGTTTGGGGAGCCGGGTCATGCCCCAGGGGACATATATCAATGCAAAAAGAACTTTTAAAAACTAACGTTTTTTCGGGAGCAGTCATTTTAATGATGCATAAAGTGAAAAAAAAAAAGTGAAATTTTCCTTTAAATATGGTACCTGGGGGGTGTCTAAAGTATGCCTGTGAAGTGGCATGTGTTTCCCGTGTTTAGAACTGTCCTTGCACAAAATGACATTTGTAAAGGAAAAAAAGAAGCCATTTAAAACCACTTGCGGCTTTAGGTTTGTTCTTAAGTAGAATCTGAACAGGTACATTATGAAGTGTAGCTCCATCCCCAAAAAATCTATTTTTAAGCTTTTTGGAGAACATAGGGAGGGGTTATCACCCCTGTAACATTTGCTGTCTTTGCACATCTGTTCAGAACATGTCACCTCACTTTCCGTCCCAATGACAAATGTTTTTGGAAAAAGTGGGGTTTTAATTGAAACAAGGATTGGTGATAAAGTATCAGTAGAGAGGAGATACCTTTTTCCCAAATTAAATCTAACAGGATAGAATTTCCCTTCCTAGGGGTAGATTTTCTCTCACTTCCTGTTTTCTCTTTCCATTTGCAAGTAGGAGTCGTTTGTAAGTTGGATGTTTGAAAGTAGGGGCCTGGCGTATATACTCTGCAGAAATTTGCCCTATTAGATGTTGGTGTAGCCACAAGACTGGTGGGCACAGGAATGGGCCCTGCTGTGAGTTAATAGATCAAGATTTGTAATTGCATGCACCTGTTGAACAGGGCAGAAAAATTGGGGGTGGTGGTGGACGGTGTTGCCACAAGACTGTAAGCTCTCACAGTTACTCTTGGTGGGCGCAGGAATGGGCCCTGCTGTGAGTTATTAGATCAAGATTTGTAATTGCAAGCACCTGATGAACAGGGCAGAAAAATTGGGCCTTTGGCGGTGGTGGTGGACGGTGTTGCCACAAGACTGTAAGCTCTCACAGTTACTCTTGGTGGGCGCAAGAATGGGCCCTGCTGTGAGTTATTAGATCAAGATTTGTAATTGCAAGCACCTGATGAACAGGGCAGAAAAATTGGGCCTTTGGCGGTGGTGGTGGACGGTGTTGCCACAAGACTGTAAGCTCTCACAGTTACTCTTGGTGGGCGCAGGAATGGGCCCTGCTGTGTGTTATTAGATCAAGATTTGTAATTGCAAGCACCTGATGAACAGGGCAGAAAAATTGGGCCTTTGGCGGTGGTGGTGGACGGTGTTGCCACAAGACTGTAGGCCCTCATAGTTACTCTTGGTGGGCGCAGGAATGGGCCCTGCTGTGAACTATTAGATCAAGATTTGTAATTACCCGCCCCTGTTAAACAGGGGCTGAAAAATTGTGCCTTAGGCACTGGTGCTGGTGCCACAACACTGCAACCCCTCACAGATACTGTACTTGGAGCACAGCAGTCACACGTGTTGCGAAGCATTTTTTTAAAAAATTGTAATTACCCGCCCCTGTTAAACAGGGGCTGAAAAATTGTGCCTTAGGCACTGGTGCTGGTGCCACAACACTGCAACCCCTCACAGATACTGTACTTGGAGCACAGCAGTCACACGTGTTGCGAAGCATTTTTTTAAAAAATTGTAATTACCCGCCCCTGTTAAACAGGGGCTGAAAAATTGTGCCTTAGGCACTGGTGCTGGTGCCACAACACTGCAACCCCTAACAGATACTGTACTTGGAGCACAGCAGTCACACGTGTTGCGAAGCATTTTTTTTAAAAATTGTAAGTACACGCCCCTGTTAAACAGGGGCTGAAAAATTGTGCCTTAGGCACTGGTGCTGGTGCCACAACACTGCAACCCCTCACAGATACTGTACTTGGAGCACAGCAGTCACATGTGTTGCGAAGCATTTTTTTTAAAAAATTGTAATTACCCGCCCCTGTTAAACAGGGGCTGAAAAATTGTGCCTTAGGCACTGGTGCTGGTGCCACAACACTGCAACCCCTCACAGATACTGTACTTGGAGCACAGCAGTCACACGTGTTGCGAAGCATTTTTTTTTAAAAAATTGTAAGTACACGCCCCTGTTAAACAGGGGCTGAAAAATTGTGCCTTAGGCACTGGTGCTGGTGCCACAACACTGCAACCCCTCACAGATACTGTACTTGGAGCACAGCAGTCACACGTGTTGCGAAGCATTTTTTTTATAAAAATTGTATGTACACGCCCCTGTTAAACAGGGGCTGAAAAATTGTGCCTTAGGCACTGGTGTGGTGGCATGGATCATTGAGGAGGAGGAAGAGGATAGTCAGTGAACATAAGAGGACAGTCACTCAGCATCAGCATAGGCAGTCTTGAAGGGATGTGATATTAAAATTTATTCGGTTATATCCGCCTCAGGTGCCTGGTAGCTGGTGGTGATCCAAGACTGATTCATTTTGATGAAGGTCAGTCGATCAACCGAGGCGGTGGACAGGCGCACCCTATGATCGGTGACAAATCCTCCAGCAGCACTGAATGTGCGTTCGGAAAGAACGCTGGAGGCAGGACAGGCCAGTAGCTCAATTGCATACTGTGCAAGCTCTGGCCAGTGATCCATCCTCAGGATCCAGTAAGCCAGAGGATTTTCGGTGGGAAAGGTGTCCAAGTCTGACCTTGCCCCAAGGTATTCCTGCACCATGTATATCAGACGCTGGCGATGGTTGCTGGAACCGATCATACCTTGGGGCTGCGGACTAAAAAATTGTCTGAACGCATCGGTCAGACGTCCACCTTCCCCACCGCTCCTTCTGCTACTGACCGAAGCCTCAGCAACTCGTCGCCCAGGACCAGGAGTTTGTAGCCTCCCAGTTTCTGGGAACGCGTTGCACAGACCTTTCTGCAAGGCCTCCCTGAGATGTCTCATCCTCTGCTCCCTCTGCGACGGCAAGATAAGGTCCGCAACCTTACCCTTGTACCGTGGATCAAGGAGAGTGGCCAGCCAGTAATGGTCCCTCTCCTTGATCCGAAGAACACGAGGATCCTTCCGCAGGCTTTGCAGGATCAGGGAGGCCATGCAGCGTAGGTTAGCTGAGGCATTCGGTCCGGAGTCTTCTGGGTCACTGAGGATGACATGATCGCCAGCCACCTCCTCCCAGCCACGTACAAGTCCACTGGTTTGTTGGGACTGTACATCATCCCTAAAAGACTGCTGCTGCTGATGCTGAGTGCCAGGCTCCACCTCCATGCTCACACAATCCTCCTCCTCCTCCTCCTCCTCCTCCTCCTCCTCCTCATCCTCTTCCTGTGTGATGGGTGGGACAGAAGGAACACTGTCCGGATAAAGGGGGCCTTGAGAGGCAAGGAAGTCCTCCTCTTCCTGCCTCTGTTCTGCCTCAAGTGCCCTGTCCATTATCCCACGCAGCGTATGCTCCAACAGGTGGACAAGAGGGACAGTGTCACTGATGCATGCACTGTCACTGCTCACCATCCTCGTGGCCTCCTCAAATGGTGAGAGGACAGTGCATGCATCCCTGATCATGCTCCACTGACGTGGGGAAAAAAAAACAAGCTCCCCTGACCCTGTCCTGGTGCCATAGTCGCAAAGGTACTCATTGATGGCCCTCTGCTGCGTGTGCAGTCACTGCAGCATGGCCAACGTTGAGTTCCACCTGGTGGGCATGTCACATATTAGGCGGTTCTTGGGCAGGTTCAGCTCCTTTTGCAGCTCAGTCAGCCGAGCACTGGCATTATAAGATCGGCGGAAATGCACACAGACTTTCCTGGCCTGCCTCAGGACATCCTGTAAGCCTGGGAACCTGCCCAAGAACCGCTGCACCACCAGGTTGAGGACGTGAGCCATGCAGGGCACATGGGTGAGCTGCCCCTGTCGCAGGGCGGAGAGGAGGTTGGTGCCATTGTCAGAAACGACCATTCCTGGCTTAAGCTGACGTGGCGTCAACCACCTCTCGGCCTGCCCCTGCAGAGCTGCCAGAACCTCTGGCCCAGTGTGGCTCCTGTCCCCCAAACACACCAGCGCAAGCACGGCATGGCATCTTTTTGCCTGCGTACTTGCGTAGCCCCTTGTACGCCTACGGAGCACCGCTGGTTCCAAGGACAGAGCACTGGAGGAAGAAGAAGAGGAGGGGGGTGGAGGAGAGAGGTGTGTCACAACCAGTAGCAGTAGTAGCGTTTTGGAGGCGTGGTGGCGGAACAACCTCCAACACTACTGCACCTTGTCCTGCATCCCTCCCAGCTGCCAATAGAGTGACCCAATGGGCCGTGAAAGAAAGGTACCGTCCCTGTCCATGCCTGCTGGACCATGAGTCAGCGGTAATATGCACCTTACCGCTGACCGCCCTGTCCAGCGAGGCATGGACATTGCCTTCCACATGCCGGTAGAGAGACGGAATCGCCTTCCGTGAGAAAAAGTGGCGTTTGGGAACCTGCCACTGAGGAACCGCATATTGAACAAACTCACGGAAGGGGGCCGAGTCTACCAACTGAAAAGGCAGCAGTTGAAGTGCTAGCAATTTAGCCAAGCTAGCATTCAACCGCTGGGCATGTGGATGGCTGGGAGTGTACTTCTTTCTACGGTCCAGCAGCTGGGGCAGGGAAATTTGCCTGCTGCAATCGGACGTCGGTGTACTGCAAGTACTTGGTTGTGACACACCTAATTCTACACCTTCAGTCCTCTCAGAGCAGCTTTCAGAGAGGACTGAAGGTGTAGTGGGGATGGAGATCCCAGCTGATGAGGAGCAAGGAGAGGTCCGCTTAGTTCTTTGGTGTGGGTCTTTTATGTGTGCCTGCCAACGAGCTGCATGGCAGGTCGACATATGTCTGGTCATGCTTGTGGTGCCCAAGCGGCTGATGTTTTGGCCACGCGAGATACGCTTGAGACAAATATTGCAAATAGCAGTGGTGCGATCTGATGCACTCGTCTCAAAAAAGGCCCACACCAAAGAACTTTTCTGATAACGTGCAGAGGCAGCGCCCTGCACAGGCGGAGCTCTGCGGTGTTGTACAGTTGCTGTGCTGGCCTCTACCTGGCCTCCAGGGGGCATCCTGCCTCGTTGGACATGTGACGCCGCATCCTCCTCCTCCTCGTCCTCCTCCTCATCCTCTCTCCCTTCAGGCACCCACGTGGAGTCAGTGACCTCATCATCCCCTCCCTCTTCACCACTAGAGCAAACCTGGCAGTAAGCTGCAGCTGGTGGAACAGTACTGCCAGATTCCTCAAGCTGGGTATCATCATCCGAGCCTTCGAATCGTTGGGCATCCTCCTGGAGCATGTACCCAACACTGTGCTCAAAGAGTTCGGGGGACTCCTCAGGAGGACATGGTGGGTCTAGGGAAGGGGTGGCTGATGATGCCATTGAGTACGCGTTGGCAGCTGCTCTGCCAGTACCCTGAGCCTGGGTGAGAGAGGATGAGGAGGATGAGGAGGGCTTGGTCATCCATTCTACCAAGCCTTCAGCATGATGCGGCTCCACATGTCCAGCTGCCGAAAACAAAGTCGCGCGTGTCCCATGGCCACGTGCTGATGACGATGCACGACCACGTCCACGGCCACGGCCACGGCCACGTCCACTAGAAACAGAGCCTGCCTGCCCTGTGTTCTTGGCTCTGCACGCTCTGCCTCCCCTTGGCGGTCTTCCAGCCATTGTAGTCGGTAGTCCTGTGGGTGCTGCTGAGAAGAATATATAGGAGCTCTGTGTGATGCCACTAACACACTAGAAGTCCTATGGGTGCTTCTGCAAAGAAAATAGAGGAGCTCTGTGTGATGCCACTAACACACTAGAAGTCCTGTGGGTGCTGCTGAGAAGAAAATATAGGAGCTCTGTGTGATGCCACTAACACACTAGAAGTCCTATGGGTGCTTCTGCAAAGAAAATAGTGGAGCTCTGTGTGATGCCACTAACACACTAAAAGTCCTGTGGGTGCTGCTGAGAAGAAAATATAGGAGCTCTGTGTGATGCCACTAACACACTAGAAGTCCTGTGGGTGCTGCTGAGAAGAAAATATAGGAGCTCTGTGTGATGCCACTAACACACTAGAAGTCCTATGGGTGCTTCTGCAAAGAAAATAGAGGAGCTCTGTGTGATGCCACTAACACACTAGAAGTCCTGTGGGTGCTGCTGAGAAGAAAATATAGGAGCTCTGTGTGATGCCACTAACACACTAGAAGTCCTATGGGTGCTTCTGCAAAGAAAATAGAGGAGCTCTGTGTGATGCCACTAACACACTAGAAGTCCTGTGGGTGCTGCTGAGAAGAAAATATAGGAGCTCTGTGTGATGCCACTAACACACTAGAAGTCCTATGGGTGCTTCTGCAAAGAAAATAGAGGAGCTCTGTGTGATGCCACTAACACACTAGAAGTCCTGTGGGTGCTGCTGAGAAGAAAATATAGGAGCTCTGTGTGATGCCACTAACACACTAGAAGTCCTGTGGGTGCTGCTGAGAAGAAAATATAGGAGCTCTGTGTGATGCCACTAACACACTAGAAGTCCTATGGGTGCTTCTGCAAAGAAAATAGAGGAGCTCTGTGTGATGCCACTAACACACTAGAAGTCCTGTGGGTGCTGCTGAGAAGAAAATAAAGGAGCTCTGTGTGATGCCACTAACACACTAGAAGTCCTGTGGGTGCTGCTGAGAAGAAAATATAGGAGCTCTGTGTGATGCCACTAACACACTAGAAGTCCTATGGGTGCTTCTGCAAAGAAAATAGAGGAGCTCTGTGTGATGCCACTAACACACTAGAAGTCCTGTGGGTGCTGCTGAGAAGAAAATATAGGAGCTCTGTGTGATGCCACTAACACACTAGAAGTCCTATGGGTGCTTCTGCAAAGAAAATAGAGGAGCTCTGTGTGATGCCACTAACACACTAGAAGTCCTGTGGGTGCTGCTGAGAAGAAAATATAGGAGCTCTGTGTGATGCCACTAACACACTAGAAGTCCTATGGGTGCTTCTGCAAAGAAAATAGAGGAGCTCTGTGTGATGCCACTAACACACTAGAAGTCCTGTGGGTGCTGCTGAGAAGAAAATATAGGAGCTCTGTGTGATGCCACTAACACACTAGAAGTCCTGTGGGTGCTGCTGAGAAGAAAATATAGGAGCTCTGTGTGATGCCACTAACACACTAGAAGTCCTATGGGTGCTTCTGCAAAGAAAATAGAGGAGCTCTGTGTGATGCCACTAACACACTAGAAGTCCTGTGGGTGCTGCTGAGAAGAAAATATAGGAGCTCTGTGTGATGCCACTAACACACTAGAAGTCCTGTGGGTGCTGCTGAGAAGAAAATATAGGAGCTCTGTGTGATGCCACTAACACACTAGAAGTCCTATGGGTGCTTCTGCAAAGAAAATAGAGGAGCTCTGTGTGATGCCACTAACACACTAGAAGTCCTGTGGGTGCTGCTGAGAAGAAAATATAGGAGCTCTGTGTGATGCCACTAACACACTACAAGTCCTATGGGTGCTTCTGCAAAGAAAATATAGGAGCTCTGTGTGATGCCACTAACACACTAGAAGTCCTATGGGTGCTTCTGCAAAGAAAATAGAGGAGCTCTGTGTGATGCCACTAACACACTAGAAGTCCCGTGGGTGCTGCTGAGAAGAAAATATAGGAGCTCTGTGTGATGCCACTAACACACTAGAAGTTCTGTGGGTGCTTCTGGGAAGAAAATATAGGTCTCTGTGATGGGACTAACACACTTCAAGTCCTATAGGTGCTTCTGGGAACAAAATATAGGATCTCTGTGTGATGGGACTAACACACTTCAAGTCCTATAGGTGCTTCTGGGAAGAAAATATAGGTCTGTGTGATGGGACTAACACACTTCAAGTCCTATAGGTGCTTCTGGGAAGAAAATGTAGGTCTGTGTGATGGGACTAACACACTTCAAGTCCTATGGGTGCTTCTGGGAAGAAAATATAGGTCTGTGTGATGGGACTAACACACTTCAAGTCCTATAGGTGCTTCTGGGAAGAAAATGTAGGTCTGTGTGATGGGACTAACACACTTCAAGTCCTATGGGTGCTTCTGGGAAGAAAATATAGGTCTGTGTGATGGGACTAACACACTTCAAGTCCTATAGGTGCTTCTGGGAAGAAAATGTAGGTCTGTGTGATGGGACTAACACACTTCAAGTCCTATGGGTGCTTCTGGGAAGAAAATATAGGTCTGTGTGATGGGACTAACACACTTCAAGTCCTATAGGTGCTTCTGGGAACAAAATATATGATCTCTGTGTGATGGGACTAACACACTTCAAGTCCTATAGGTGCTTCTGGGAAGAAAATGTAGGTCTGTGTGATGGGACTAACACACTTCAAGTCCTATAGGTGCTTCTGGGAACAAAATATATGATCTCTGTGTGATGGGACTAACACACTTCAAGTCCTATAGGTGCTTCTGGGAACAAAATATATGATCTCTGTGTGATGGGACTAACACACTTCAAGTCCTATGGGTGCTTCTGGGAAGAAAATATAGGTCTGTGTGATGGGACTAACACACTTCAAGTCCTATAGGTGCTTCTGGGAACAAAATATATGATCTCTGTGTGATGGGACTAACACACTTCAAGTCCTATAGGTGCTTCTGGGAAGAAAATATAGGTCTGTGTGATGGGACTAACACACTTCAAGTCCTATAGGTGCTTCTGGGAACAAAATATATGATCTCTGTGTGATGGGACTAACACACTTCAAGTCCTATAGGTGCTTCTGGGAACAAAATATATGATCTCTGTGTGATGGGACTAACACACTTCAAGTCCTATGGGTGCTTCTGGGAAGAAAATATAGGATCTCTGTGTGATGGGACTAACACACTTCAAGTCCTATGGGTGCTTCTGGGAAGAAAATATAGGTCTGTGTGATGGGACTAACACACTTCAAGTCCTATAGGTGCTTCTGGGAACAAAATATATGATCTCTGTGTGATGGGACTAACACACTTCAAGTCCTATGGGTGCTTCTGGGAAGAAAATATAGGTCTGTGTGATGGGACTAACACACTTCAAGTCCTATAGGTGCTTCTGGGAACAAAATATATGATCTCTGTGTGATGGGACTAACACACTTTAAGTCCTATGGGTGCTTCTGGGAAGAAAATATAGGTCTGTGTGATGGGACTAACACACTTTAAGTCCTATAGGTGCTTCTGGGAACAAAATATATGATCTCTGTGTGATGGGACTAACACACTTCAAGTCCTATAGGTGCTTCTGGGAAGAAAATGTAGGTCTGTGTGATGGGCCTAACACACTTCAAGTCCTATAGGTGCTTCTGGGAACAAAATATATGATCTCTGTGTGATGGGACTAACACACTTCAAGTCCTATGGGTGCTTCTGGGAAGAAAATATAGGTCTGTGTGATGGGACTAACACACTTCAAGTCCTATAGGTGCTTCTGGGAACAAAATATATGATCTCTGTGTGATGGGACTAACACACTTCAAGTCCTATAGGTGCCTCTGGGAACAAAATATATGATCTCTGTGTGATGGGACTAACACACTTCAAGTCCTATAGGTGCTTCTGGGAACAAAATATATGATCTCTGTGTGATGGGACTAACACACTTCAAGTCCTATGGGTGCTTCTGGGAAGAAAATATAGGTCTGTGTGATGGGACTAACACACTTCAAGTCCTATAGGTGCTTCTGGGAACAAAATATATGATCTCTGTGTGATGGGACTAACACACTTCAAGTCCTATGGGTGCTTCTGGGAAGAAAATATAGGTCTGTGTGATGGGACTAACACACTTCAAGTCCTATAGGTGCTTCTGGGAACAAAATATATGATCTCTGTGTGATGGGACTAACACACTTCAAGTCCTATAGGTGCTTCTGGGAACAAAATATAGGAGCTCTGCCTGCCTGCCACGAACACACTACAAGTCCTATAGGTGCTTCTGGGAACAAAATATAGGAGCTCTGCCTGCCTGCCTGCCACGAACACACTACAAGTCCTATAGGTGCTTCTGGGAACAAAATACAGGAGCTCTGTTTGCTGCCAGTGCCTGCCTGCCACGAACACACTACAAGCCCCTCTTTCTAAATCAATCTTTGTAAATGAATCTATCTAACTCAATCTCTCTAAGTAAATCTCTCTAACTAACTAAATCCAGCAGAGTGACACAGAACGATCCTGCTCTATCTACGCCGGAACAGCATGTGACCGGCGCAGACGGCGTGGCGGCCTTTTATAGGGGGGGGGCGTGTACTAAAGCCCCTGAGCTGTAATTGGCTACAGGCGTCCTGCCTGTAGCCAATTATGGCTCTTCGAGTTTCCGGCGCTGTGATTGGCCAAGCATGCCGGGTCACAGTGCATGCTTGGCCAATCATCAGCCAGCAATGCACTGCGCCGGCCGCAATGCATTGCGGGGCCGCTCGCATCACACGAACGTGATGCGAGCGGCCAAAATAGTTCTGGGCTCGCCGAGCGAGCGAACACCCGGTGCTCGATGCGAACATGGGTTCGCATCGAGCACCGGGCCCATCCCTAGCCACTAACACACTAGAAGTCCTATGGGTGCTTCTGCAAAGAAAATATAGGAGCTCTGTGTGATGCCACTAACACACTAGAAGTCCTATGGGTGCTTCTGCAAAGAAAATATAGGAGCTCTGTGTGATGGGACTAACACACTTCAAGTCCTATAGGTGCTTCTGGGAACAAAATATAGGTCTGTGTGATGGGACTAACACACTTCAAGTCCTATAGGTGCTTCTGGGAAGAAAATATAGGTCTGTGTGATGAGACTAACACACTTCAAGTCCTATAGGTGCTTCTGGGAACAAAATATATGATCTCTGTGTGATGGGACTAACACACTTCAAGTCCTATAGGTGCTTCTGGGAAGAAAATGTAGGTCTGTGTGATGGGACTAACACACTTCAAGTCCTATAGGTGCCTCTGGGAACAAAATATATGATCTCTGTGTGATGGGACTAACACACTTCAAGTCCTATAGGTGCTTCTGGGAAGAAAATATAGGTCTGTGTGATGGGACTAACACACTCCAAGTCCTATAGGTGCCTCTGGGAACAAAATATATGATCTCTGTGTGATGGGACTAACACACTTCAAGTCCTATGGGTGCTTCTGGGAAGAAAATATAGGTCTGAGTGATGGGACTAACACACTTCAAGTCCTATAGGTGCTTCTGGGAACAAAATATAGGATCTCTGTGTGATGGGACTAACACACTTCAAGTCCTATAGGTGCTTCTGGGAAGAAAATGTAGGTCTGTGTGATGGGACTAACACACTTCAAGTCCTATAGGTGCTTCTGGGAACAAAATATAGGATCTCTGTGTGATGGGACTAACACACTTCAAGTCCTATAGGTGCTTCTGGGAAGAAAATGTAGGTCTGTGTGATGGGACTAACACACTTCAAGTCCTATAGGTGCCTCTGGGAACAAAATATATGATCTCTGTGTGATGGGACTAACACACTTCAAGTCCTATAGGTGCTTCTGGGAAGAAAATATAGGTATGTGTGATGGGACTAACACACTTCAAGTCCTATAGGTGCTTCTGGGAACAAAATATATGATCTCTGTGTGATGGGACTAACACACTTCAAGTCCTATAGGTGCTTCTGGGAAGAAAATGTAGGTCTGTGTGATGGGACTAACACACTTCAAGTCCTATAGGTGCTTCTGGGAACAAAATATATGATCTCTGTGTGATGGGACTAACACACTTCAAGTCCTATAGGTGCTTCTGGGAAGAAAATGTAGGTCTGTGTGATGGGACTAACACACTTCAAGTCCTATAGGTGCCTCTGGGAACAAAATATATGATCTCTGTGTGATGGGACTAACACACTACAAGTCCTATAGGTGCTTCTGGGAAGAAAATGTAGGTCTGTGTGATGGGACTAACACACTTCAAGTCCTATAGGTGCCTCTGGGAACCAAATATATGATCTCTGTGTGATGGGACTAACACACTTCAAGTCCTATAGGTGCTTCTGGGAAGAAAATATAGGTCTGTGTGATGGGACTAACACACTTCAAGTCCTATAGGTGCTTCTGGGAACAAAATATAGGAGCTCTGTTTGCTGCCAGTGCCTGCCTGCCACGAACACACTACAAGCCCCTCTTTCTAAATGAATCTATCTAACTCAATCTCTCTAAGTAAATCTCTCTAACTAAATCTAGCAGAGTGACACAGAACGATCCTGCTCTATCTACGCCGGAACAGCATGTGACCGGCGCAGACGGCGTGGCGGCCTTTTATAAGAGGGGGCGTGTACTAAAGCCCCTGAGCTGTAATTGGCTACAGGCGTCCTGCCTGTAGCCAATTATGGCTCTTCGAGTTTCCGGCGCTGTGATTGGCCAAGCATGCGGGGTCACAGTGCATGCTTGGCCAATCATCAGCCAGCAATGCACTGCGCCGGCCGCGCCGGCCGCAATGCATTGCGGGGCCGCTCGCATCACACGAACGTGATGCGAGCGGCCAAAATAGTTCTGGGCTCGCCGAGCGAGCGAACACCCGGTGCTCGATGCGAACATGGGTTCGCATCGAGCACCGGGCCCATCCCTAGTGATAATCAGGCCATGAATACATTTTATGTGTGAATAAATGTATACAGAGACCCCGACAGCCATTCACAGCCCATCCGCCGCAATTAATTCAGTGAAACGGAGGAAATCTTTTTCCCTCCTCGGATCCCTCCAGGCGGTTTCCTGCGTGCCGGAGACGCTCGTTGTATGTTTCTCTAAATGCATGGTCCAGCTGCTGCTGGTGGATATGGAAATTCGGGGCTGATCCCGGCATAGACGGGGGAAGATTTTGCTCTCAATATGTCACTTTGGTAAACGGTGATTTATAGAAAGGGGACACGCTGCTTATTTCCAATATAATGTGTATCGTTTTATTATTATTATTATTATTCAGCTTTTATCGTTCTTTTCTCCATCGTTTTACTCCTCAAAGCTTGACATGTATACATTGTACACTGTGTGCCTGGGGAGTCCTGCCCAACGGTTGCTGAATAGTTTTGGCAATGGCCAAATAAGAGAAGGAGTCAGAAAGGGGAAGCGATGTGAGATACTGTTATGCCGCGTACTAGACATGTGCAATTTGTTTCGTTTTTATTCGTTTTCCGTTAAAATTCGTTATATTCGTTCATTCGTTATCGTACGAATGAACGAATGATTCGCTAAAAATTTTAACGAATTATCGAATCGAACGAATATGAAAAACAACGAAAATCCGAAATAACCAAATTAGAAACAACGAAACTACGAAAGAAGAAAATCCGAAAAACGAAAACAGTAACAACGAAAATCAAAATGAACGAAAAAATTCGTACATTCGTAACTTTTTTTTTTGTTGAATTGGTAATTTTCCGTGTCTCTTACAATGGCGCTGCTTAACGTGCTTCGAATGGATTGAACGAAAAAATTTGTACATTCAGAACTTTTTTTTTTCGATTCGTAATTTTCCGTGTCTCTTAAAATGGCGCTGCTTAACGTGCTACGAATGGATTGAACGAAAAAATTCGTACATTCGTAACTTTTTTTTTTCGATTCGTAATTTTCCGCGTCTCTTACAATGGCGCTGCTTAAGGTGCTTCGAATGGATTGAACGAAAAAATTCGTACATTCGTAACTTTTTTTTTCGTTTCGTAATTTTCCGTGTCTCTTACAATGTAATAATAGCATACACATTACATAAAATTATGAATTATGCTCCGATTACGAATCTACGAAAACAATGTTACGAAAGTACGAATAAATCAATCTTACGAAAGTACGAATGTAACTAAATCTACGAAAATACGAATTCGTCCGAATTTCGAATAAACGAAAATTAAACTAACGGAAAAACTAATCAACGAAAAAATAACTCTTACGAAAATACAATTTGTTACGAATACGAACACCGACGACTTACGAAATTACGAATCGTTACGAATCAACGGAAAACGAACAGAAACTAAACAAATTTTTCTATTGTGCACATGTCTACCGCGTACACATGATCGGACTATCCAGCGGACTTGGTCCGGCGGACCAGAGTCCGCTGAACAATCTGCCCGTGTGTGGGCTCCGGCTGACTTTTTCTTCCCAAAAGTCCGGCGGACTTAGAAAGAAGTTTTGAATCAAAATTATCCGCCGGACTGAATCCGGCCGTCTGTGTGCTAGTCCGCCGGACTTTTGAAATGAACGGACTTGCTTCACACACGGAGTAAAGTCCGTTCATTTTGAACGTGACTCCAGGTAGACGGGACTAGCGAAGGAAGTCAATGCCGCCGCCTCGATCGGCGAGATTGACACCATGCTAGCCCCGTCACCTGGTATGGATTTAAAGGGGAATCCCTACATCTATCAGACCCTTATCTGAGCATGCAGCCCGGGCGGTCTGGAAAGGGGGTGGGGATGAGCCGTACCAGGCCGCGTGCCCTCAACATTGGGGGGGTGCTTTGGGTAAGGGGTGGCCCTGCGGCCCCCTCACCCCAAAGCACCTTGTCCCCATGTTGATGAGTACAAGGGCCTCTTCCCGACAACCCTGGCCGTTGGTTGTCGGGGTCTGCGGGCGGGGGGCTTATCGGAATCCGGGAGCCCCCTTTAAAAGGGGGCCCCTAGATCCCAGGCCCCCCCACCCTATGTGAATGAGTATGGGGTACGTGGTACCCCTACCCATTCACCTGAGGGAAAATGTGTTTAAAAAAAAAACACAACACAGGTTTTTAAAGTACATTATTAGACAGCTCCGGGGGTCTTCTTCTGACTTCGGGGGTCTTCTTCCGACTTCGGGGGTCATCTTTCGACTTCGGGGGTCTTCTCCCGCTCTTCGTTTGTTCTGCCGCGCTATCTTCTTGCAGCTGACGCTGTTGTCACCGCTGCCTTCTGCTTCTTCTTCTTTCTTCTCTCGATGTTGACACAATGCTGTCTCCGCTTGTAATGGCCGGGATGCGTTGCGTGGCCACTTATATAGGGACATGGGGCGGGGTCACCGGCTGATGTCACATGGTGACACTGCCCTTTATGATGTCACAGTATGGGGGAAGCTGGGACTGTGACATCATAAGGGCGGGGTCACCATGTGACATCAGCCGTTGCCCCACGCCCCTTGTCCCTATATAAGTGGCCACGCAACGCGTCCCGGCCATTACAAGCGGGCAAGTGGGTAAGTCCACGCGTTCGGAAAGTCCATCGGACTAAGTACGCCGGATAGTCCGATCGTGTGTATGCGGAATTAGAGAGAGGGTACTTCTCCCGCGCTACCACTATAGAGGATCTACAGTAACTGCTGTTACCTTACAGCCGTTAAGGTGAGAGGCCCCCCCGCTAGAGGTGTCACTGCATGGAAAGAAGAGATACCCACCACACCTGCTTTATTCGCATGATATAGATTGGGACAATCGCATTTTATTTTTATTGAATACATATTGAACACCATTATTGCACTTTACATACCTTTCAAGCACTTTGTGATTTCATAGATTGTGTGGATAATAGTCACTTCATATTTTGTGTATTTGCACTGGATGTTTTATTTCACTATTGCACTTTAAGAAGTTGTATACAGTGGTCATTGTATTGAGACCGACATGTTTCGCCAAACAATGGCTTCTTCAGGGTCAGAGGGTGATCTGTACCAAAATGTGTTTGTCTATTAAATACAAAGGACAGTTAGTAATATCCAAATATAAAGAGATATACATGTAAATACATTGAGCAATGTTCCCAATACATGCCGTTCTAAACTAACCAACCCCCAATCCCCCCTGAACATCATGTATTGGGAACGTTGCTCAATGTATTTACATGTATTTAATAGACAAACACATTTTGGTACAGATCACCCTCTGACCCTGAAGAAGCCATTGTTTGGCGAAACATGTCGGTCGTTTACATAAGAAACCATATCTGTACCCCCGACCTATATTGTCGCATAGGTCTTCAATTTGTTATTTCAAAGTCTCATAGGCTGTATATGTTTTACCAGCCATTTGTGAAGCTCTTTTTACCCTCTTTATTGAGCTTCACGCTGGCTGGTTTGTACATTTTTTATACTGTATTGTCTTTATCTCTGAACTCTGCACTCTGTACGCAACACACTCCTGAACTCTGCACTCTGTACGCAACACACTCCTGAACTCTGCACTCTGTACGCAACGCACTCCTGAACTCTGCACTCTGTACGCAACACACTCCTGAACTCTGCACTCTGTATGCAACGCACTCCTGAACTCTGCACTCTGTACGCAACACACTCCTGAACTCTGCACTCTGTACGCAACACACTCCTGAACTCTGCACTCTGTACGCAACACACTCCTTGTTAGGTACCTGAGTGGTGAGCCTGACTTCGCTGGGAGAGGGCCTCTCTTACGGCTCTGGTTCAGGGCCCACTGGAGTGGAGACAGTGGTCCCGTGAGCACAGCGGGGTAGGAGTGCCTGGAATGGATGCTGTGGGAGACGTAGCTGATCAGTAGCGATCTCCTGGATGTTGAAGCAGCAGAGACTGGCAGGTAGCGGAGCAGGGTCCGGATGTAGGGTGACCCCGAGATGGCGTTAGCAACTCTGGAAGTATGCAGCATGCAGGGAGCAGGCAGAGGGGTCGTCAGGCAGGCCGGGTCTGGATACACTTTGGCAGGCAGGTAAGTGGGCACAGGCAATGGAGAGGTCAGACAGGCAGGAGATCAGCGTTCAGGTATCAGTCCAAAGCAGAGTCAACAGGCCGGAATCAGGAGTGGAGAAGGCAGCAGAGTCAAGTGGAAGCCGGATCAGGTAAACAGGAGTACACAACAGAGGCAGGTTAAACAAGGGGCAAACTGCAGACGAACAGCACTTGACATGTGCAGCTGTCATTCTTTTAAAGGCCAACTGGCGCCAAACAGCGCTAACGCGTCACGTGTGCGCCCGCGACGCACGTGCCCGCGCTCGCTGCGCACGCGCGCGCGCCTGAGGAGTACGACGGCGCGTACCCTCGTTTCGACGCCCGGACGAATCAGCGGCGCGTGTGCGCATGCGCGCGCGCCGATTCGACCGTACGTCGCAAGTGGAGCCCTGACATTGCCCCCCCACAAGGGGCAACCTCCGGGTGCCCAGTTGGTCATCCTTCTCAGGGTGTGAAATGAAAAAAGCACGAATTAGTCTTCCAGCATGTATATTGTCCTCAGGTTCCCAAGAATTGCTTTCTGGGCCGAAGCCCTTCCATTTGATTAGAAACTGTCTTTGCCCTTGTCGCCTTCTACAGTCTAGAACAACTTCTACCTCGTACTCCTCGTTTCCATCCACTAGGACAGGTTCAGGAGGCCCGGACTCCCTATTGGGGAAGGGATCGGGTACCGAGGGTTTCAATAGAGAGACATGAAACACAGGATGTATCTTCATGGTGTCTGGCAGGGACAGTTCATAGGACACCTCATTAATCCTCCTCTTTACAGGAAAAGGGCCCAGGAACTTGGGTGCCAACTTCTTAGAGGGACAGGTTAACTTTAAATTAGAAGAGGAAAGCCATACCTGATCCCCGATTTGCAGATTCAACTCTCCCCTCCTCTTTTGGTCAAAGGCTTTCTTACTGTCCGCCTGGGCCTTGGTTATGGCTTCCTGGAGGATCTGGTTGTTGCGGCTTAGGAAGGTCACTGCGTCCTGGACCGCTGGAACTGAGGACTCTGTAAGAAAATCTGGTAGAAATGTTAAATGGAACCCATAATTGGCGAAAAACGGGGACTGTCCCGTGGTCGAGTGGCTGGCGTTGTTGTACGCGAATTCTGCTAAGGGCAGCAGAGAAACCCAATCATCTTGCACAAATGAAGTGAAACACCTAATATATTGTTCGAGGGTCTGGTTTGTGCGCTCAGTCTGCCCATTAGTTTGAGGGTGGTAAGCTGAGGATAGGGCCAGCTCAATCTTTAGACTATCACACAGTGCCCTCCAAAACCGCGAGGTGAACTGGACTCCCCTGTCCGAGACTATATTCTTGGGTACCCCGTGTAACCTAACGATCTCTCGGATAAAAACACGGGCCGTCTCTGCTGCAGATGGGGTTCCCCTTAGGGGTAGGAAGTGGGCCATCTTTGAGAGTCGGTCAACGACTACAAAGATGGCCGTGTGATCTTCAGAGGGGGGCAGCTCGACTATAAAGTCCATCGTTATCATACGCCAGGGTCGATCAGGTGCAGGTAGAGGCTTGAGTAGGCCCCAGGCCCGGCCCCTAGTAGTCTTGCTTCGGGAGCACACTGGGCATGAACTGACATACTTGGAGCAGAATTCCTTCAGACCAGGCCACCAGAAGGTGCGCTGCACCAAGTCAAGAGTCTTTCGGGCCCCAAAGTGTCCTGCTAGTGGGTGATCGTGGAGGAGGGCCAATACTTTAACCCGGATGGGTTCGGGAACAAACACCTGGCTGTCCTTCCAGAGAAGCCCCTCTCTACGATTTAGTGAAAGTCCTGGGGGAAGGAGCGGGTTCAGGGAGGCCTCCCTGATCTGGGACAGTAAATCCGGCTGTAGTAGAAGGAAGTTGCTTGCAGGGAGGATGGTATCAGGAGGTGTGGAGTCTTTAGGGCAGTCGAACATGCGTGAAAGCGCATCTGGCTTTACATTTTTAGATCCAGGCCGGTAGGTAATGTGGAAGCTGAAACGTGAAAAGAAGAGGGCCCAGCGGGCTTGTCGTGGTTTTAGACGTTTTGCCGTCCTTAAGTACTCAAGATTCTTGTGGTCCGTGTAAATTAGTACAGGGTGGACTGCTCCCTCCAGCAAGTACCTCCATTCCTCCAGCGCTGATTTTATGGCTAGCAGTTCTCGGTCACCGACATCGTAGTTCCTTTCTGCGGGTGAAAGTTTCCGGGAAAAGAAGCCCACAGGGTGCATTAGGTCCTTATTGCCCTGGCGTTGGGAGACCACGGCCCCCACTGCTACCTCAGAGGCATCCACTTCCAGGATGTATGGGAGAGATGGGTCAGGGTGACTGAGGATGGGAGCGGATGTGAATCGCTCCTTGAGTTTCACAAACGCCTCCTGGGCCTCTGGACCCCAATGAAACCGTACATTCTGCCTTGTTAGCTGTGTGATTGGTGAGATGATGGCCGAGAACCCCTTGATGAACTTTCTGTAAAAATTAGCAAATCCGACAAAACGCTGCACACCCTTCTTGTCAGAGGGTGGCGGCCAGTCCAGCACAGCCGTTACCTTCTGCGGGTCCATCTCGATGCCTGCTGGGGAGATCTGAAGACCCAAGAATTGGATGCTCTGCTGCTCGAAGGTGCACTTCTCTGCTTTCGCATACAATCCGTGCTGACGAAGACGGAGTAAGACTCGGCCCACATGCCCCCGATGCTGCTCAAGCGTTCTGGAGAAGATTAGGATGTCATCCAAGTATACAATGACAAAAATGTCCAGGAAGTCCCTGAAGACCTCATTTATGAGGTGCTGGAAAGTAGCCGGGGCATTACAAAGGCCGAAGGGCATAACTAAGTATTCGTAATGCCCAAAACGGGTACGAAATGCAGTCTTCCATTCATCACCTGATCGGATGCGAACCAGGTTATAGGCCCCTCTTAAGTCCAGTTTGGAGAATATGGTGGCCGCTCTTAGTTTTTGAAACAGTTCCGGTATTAAGGGTAAGGGATAGCGATTTTTAATTGTAACTTTATTTAGCTCCCGGTAGTCCACACAGGGTCGGAGTGACTGGTCTTTCTTGGTTACAAAGAATATGCCGGCCCCTGCGGGTGAGGTGGAGTGACGTATAAACCCCTTCTTTAGGTTCTCCGAAATGTAGGCCTTCAGGGCCTCTTGTTCCTTCTCGGAAAGGGGGAAGATACGCCCGAACGGAATCTCGGCCCCCGGCAAAAGTTCTATGGGACAATCATAGGTGCGGTGTGGGGGTAGGGTGTCCGCTCCCCGTTTACTAAAGACGTCTAAGAATTCATGGTATGGTTCCGGTACCGCTTGGATCAGGTCAGTATCAGAGTCCAGACAAAGAAGCGTAGCGGGTTGTACCGGAGCTTCGTGTAAGCAATGTTCCAGGCAGTAGGGGGACTGGAACTTGACCTCCCCTGTGGACCAGCAGATGGTCGGATCGTGTGCCTGCAACCAGGGGATGCCCAGGATCACTGGGAACAGGGGGGACGAGATTACGTCCAAGGTTAACAGTTCCTGGTGGTGGAGAGAAGAGATAGTGAACAGAGGTTGGGTCTCCTGGACAACTTGGCCCGATTTAATGCGGGAACCGTCAGCCAGGAAGACGGATAGTCCGCGGGCCTTCCTCTGAAGAGGAATGTCGTGCCGGCTGGCAAAGGTGGTATCGATGAAACAGCTGCAGGCTCCTGAATCAAGGATGGCGTTGGTGCGAATCGTCCTTCCCAGGAACTGAAAAGACAGGGGTAGAGAGATGTGGGTGGCATGGACTGGTAAGTGAGCAGAGTTGATTGACACAGACGAAAGGCACTTACGCAGCTTGCTCGGGCAACTGTTCACAAAGTGTCCGGGCCCACCACAGTACAGGCACAAATTTAGTTGACGGCGTCGGGCACGTTCCTCCAGAGACAGAGTGGGTCGCATGAGACCAAGCTGCATCGGCTCGCCGGCATCGGGAAGAGGATGGGCAGGGGCCATTGGCTGAGCGGGCATGTAACGGCCAGCCGGTAATGGAGCCCTTGCGGTCATCCAAGCCGGACGGTGGACTTGAGCGGATCTCTCGACTCTGCGTTCCCGGAGCCGACGGTCAATTTGTATGCTCAAAGTTATCAGGCCCTCCAAAGTGTCTGGGGTGCCCACTCGGGCAAGTTCATCCTTTAGGCCTTCGGAGAGGCCCATGCGGAACTGATGCCTTAAAGCCGAGTCATTCCACTGGGTGTCTGCGCTCCATCGTCTAAAGTCTGTCACATAGTCCTCGGCCGTTCTGCGGCCTTGCTGGAGCGCAGATAGAGCAGACTCGGCTGTGGTGGTTAGCTGGGGGTCCTCGTAAAGTTGCGCCATGGCTTCCAGGAAAGACGAGAGGGACTGCGTCAGCATGCTATTTCCCTCCAGCAGGCGATGAGCCCAAATCTGAGGTTCGCCCTGCAGCAGGGAGATTACGAACCCCACTTTGGTGGCCTCTAGGGAGAAGGTTCTGGGTTGAAGAGCAAAGTATAACTGGCAGGCGTTGCGGAAGACACGGAATTTGGAACGATCTCCGGAGAAGCGATCAGGAACAGGTACTCTGGGTTCAGGAGGCAGCATCACCACCGCAGGAGGAGTAGCAGGTGTTGCAGAAGGTTGCGGAGATGTAGGAGCCGCAACATTGGGGTCAGCAAGTTGCTGCACTCGACCTTCCAGTCTGGTATACCCTTCTTGCAGGGATTGCACCGCCTGAGTGAGGGCTGCCAGGTGTGAGCAGAACTCCTTCATGGCAGAGGCTTCTCCCGCAGGCTCAGTCATGGCTGTTCGTACTGTTAGGTACCTGAGTGGTGAGCCTGACTTCGCTGGGAGAGGGCCTCTCTTACGGCTCTGGTTCAGGGCCCACTGGAGTGGAGACAGTGGTCCCGTGAGCACAGCGGGGTAGGAGTGCCTGGAATGGATGCTGTGGGAGACGTAGCTGATCAGTAGCGATCTCCTGGATGTTGAAGCAGCAGAGACTGGCAGGTAGCGGAGCAGGGTCCGGATGTAGGGTGACCCCGAGATGGCGTTAGCAACTCTGGAAGTATGCAGCATGCAGGGAGCAGGCAGAGGGGTCGTCAGGCAGGCCGGGTCTGGATACACTTTGGCAGGCAGGTAAGTGGGCACAGGCAATGGAGAGGTCAGACAGGCAGGAGATCAGCGTTCAGGTATCAGTCCAAAGCAGAGTCAACAGGCCGGAATCAGGAGTGGAGAAGGCAGCAGAGTCAAGTGGAAGCCGGATCAGGTAAACAGGAGTACACAACAGAGGCAGGTTAAACAAGGGGCAAACTGCAGACGAACAGCACTTGACATGTGCAGCTGTCATTCTTTTAAAGGCCAACTGGCGCCAAACAGCGCTAACGCGTCACGTGTGCGCCCGCGACGCACGTGCCCGCGCTAGCTGCGCACGCGCGCGCGATCCTGAGGAGTACGACGGCGCGTACCCTCGTTTCGACGCCCGGACGAATCAGCGGCGCGTGTGCGCATGCGCGCGCGCCGATTCGACCGTACGTCGCAAGTGGAGCCCTGACACTCCTGAACTCTGCACTCTGTACGCAACACACTCCTGAACTCTGCACTCTGTACGCAACACACTCCTGAACTCTGCACTCTGTACGTAACACACTCCTGAACTCTGCACTCTGTACGCAACACACTCCTGAACTCTGCACTCTGTACGCAACACACTCCTGAACTCTGCACTCTGTACGCAACACACTCCTGAACTCTGCACTCTGTACGCAACACACTCCTGAACTCTGCACTCTGTACATAGTGTACTCCTAAACTCTGCAGTCTGTACTCAATTCACAATCACTCCTAAACTCTGCACTCTGTACTCAATTCACAATCACTCCTAAACTCTGCACTCTGTACTCAATTCACAATCACCCCTAAACTCTGCAGTCTGTACGCAACGCACTCCTGAACTCTGCACTTTGTACATAGCGCACTCCTGAACTATGCACTCTGTACGCAATGCACTCCTGATACTCGATTTGTGGGGTTGGTGACTCACAAAGAGATTGTACAATCAGATTGTATATTGTATTGCCAGGTCTGTGTATAAAGCCAACCATTACCCAAAAACTCCTTCTGTCTTTTAGAGACTCTTATCTGCATTATTCAGACTCTTCCATCACACTCTGTACTTTGTCGCAGGTCACCGATCGCAGAACACATTAGTAAGATGAAAGATGACGCGGTGCACACGGTGCAATCTACATGGGAGAAGATCAAAGTGAAACCCGGGAGAGAATGAATGGATGGGCAGAATTGTCTTGGTAATGGATGAATGGAGTCGAAGAGCTCTCTGCTCATATCACCGTGCGGATTGTGCGGAATGCTGCGTCCTTTGTGCGCATAATGGTCCTCCCTGGGAGCTGTTCCTATGGCAACAGATCCTGGTAATAAGTGGAGTACCGCGCACTGAGTGCGGTCACTGCAACTAATACTAACTTGACTCTTCCGGGTAGGATCGATTATTAGATCCCCGATCATCGCATCTCTGAGGATGAAATGCATAAAAAAATAAAACTATACAATGTATTCAATGTTACCAAACAAGGATAGCTTAACCCAAGAAACCATTACCCAGGACCACCGATACAAAAATCATGGGGCCCCCCTACAGCCTGCCTGATAGACTCCCCCCACCCCACAGTGTCTTCCTACACACTCTCCATGCATCACCTACTACACCACATTCTGCTCCCCCTGCATTCCTCAGTACCTCACAATGTACACCCCCACTATGCCACATTCTGCACCCCTGCATTCACTATGCCACATTCTGCATCCCCTGCATTCCTCAGTACCCCACAATGTACACCCCCACTATGCCACATTCTGCATCCCCTGCATTCCTCAGTACCCCACAATGTACACCCCCACTATGCCACATTCTGCATCCCCTGCATTCCTTAGTACCCCACAATGTACACCCCCACTATGCCACATTCTGCATCCCCTGCATTCCTCAGTACCCCAAAATCTACATCCCCACTATGCCACATTCTGCTCCCCCCACTACCACACAGTCTACATTCCTACTACACCACATTCTGCACCCCTGCATTCCTCAGTACCCCACAATGTACACCCCCACTATGCCACATTCTGCATCCCCTGCATTCCTCAGTACCCCACAGTCTACATCCCCCACTATGCCACATTCTGCACCCCTGCATCCCCAGTTACTTCACGCTTTGCACCCTCTTGCATCTCTAATACCTCACAATCTACACCCCCTGCATTCCTCAGTGCCCCACATTCAGCATTCTCTACTACCCAACACTCTGCAACCCTCATCCCCCACTACTACAACACTCTGCACTCCCTGCATCACATGCGCCCTCTGCCACCTGTATCCCCAACTCTCTGCATCACCCACTACCCCATCACGGTGCACCCCCTGTATCCACCACTACTCCACACTCTGCATCCCCTACCACCCCTCACCGTGCACCCCCTGCATCCCACACTACCCCACACTCTGTACATCCTTCATCACTGCACTCGGCACCATCTGTATCCCCAATACTTCAACTATCTGCAAACTTGCAACCCCCACTACCCCAACACTCTTCACCCCCATGCATCCCCCCACACTCTGCATCCCTCTCTTATTTACACTCTGCACTACTTGCACCCCACTACGCTACACTCTGCACCCATTGGATCTCCCATTACCCCACACTCTGCACCCATTGGATCTCCCATTACCCCACACTCTGCACCCATTGGATCTCCCATTACCCCACACTCTGCACCCATTGGATCTCCCATTACCCCACACTCTGCACCCATTGGATCTCCCATTACCCCACACTCTGCACTTTCTGCATCACATGCACTCTGCACCACCTGTATTCCCCCACTACCCCACACACTACACCCCCTGCATCCCCCACTATCCCAACACTCATCACCCCCTGCATCCCCCACCACCCCACACTCTGCACCCCCCACTACTTTACACCCTGCACTGCCTGCACCCCCACTATTCCACACTTTGCACCTATTGGATCTCTCACTACCCCACTATGTGTATCTCCTACATCACATGCACTCTGCACCACCTGTATCCCCAATATTTCAAGTATCTGCATCCCCCACTACCCCACACTCTGCACCCCCTGCATCCCCCACTACCCCACACTCTGCACCCCCTGCATCCCCTACTACCCCACACCCTGCACCCACTGCACCCCCACTACCCCACACTCTGCATCCCCTGCTTCCACCACTACTCTACACTCTGCACCCCCTGCATCCCCTACTACCCCATACTCAGCATCACCTGTATCCCCAATATGTCAACTCTCTGCAGCCCCTGCATAATCCACTATCTCAACACTCTGAAATCCCTGCATCCCCCACTATCCAATGCTCTGCATCCCCCACTACCCCACACTTTTTACCTCCTGCATCACATGTACGCTGCACCCCATATATCATCCACTACCCCAACTCTCTGCACCCCCCCACTACCCCACTCTCTGCACCCTCTGTATCCCCCACTACCCCACACTCTGCACCCCCTGTATTCCCCACTACCAGTGGCGGCTGGTGCTCAAAATTTTTTTTGGGGGGGGGGGGGGCGCAAACAAACAGCCTCACTGTGCCCCAAACGCTGCCACTGTGCCCCAAACGCTGCCACTGTGCCCCAAACGCTGCCACTGTGCCCATTAAACGCTGCCACTGTGCCCATTAAACGCTGCCACTGTGCCCATCTAACGCTGCCACTGTGCCCATCTAACGCTGCCACTGTGCCCATCAAACGCTGCCACTGTGCCTATTAAACGCTGCCACTGTGCCCATCTAATGCTGCCACTGTGCCCATCTAATGCTGCCACTGTGCCCATTAAATGCTGCCACTGTGCCCATTAAATGCTGCCACTGTGCCCATCAAACGCTGCCACTGTGCCCATTAAATGCTGCCACTGTGCCCATTAAATGCTGCCACTGTGCCCATCTAACGCTGCCACTGTGCCCATTAAATGCTGCCACTGTGCCCATTAAATGCTGCCACTGTACCCATTAAAAGCTGCCACTGTGCCCATCTAACGCTGCCACTATGCCCATTAAATGCTGCCACTGTGCCCATTAAAAGCTGCCACTGTGCCCATCTAACGCTGCCACTGTGCCCATCTAACGCTGTCACTGTGCCCCAAGTGCTGCCATTGTGCCTCAAATGCTGCCACTGTGCCCATCTAACGCTGCCACTGTGCCCATCTAACGCTGCCACTGTGCCCATCTAACGCTGCCACTGTGCCCATCTAACACTGCCACCGTGCCCTAAGTGCTGCCACTGTGCCCATCTAACACTGCCACTACCCCACACTCTGCACCCCCTGCACCCCCACTACCCCACACTCTGCACCCCCCACTACCCCACACTCTGCACACACTGCATCCCCCACTTCCCCACACTCTGTACTCCCTGCTTCCTGCACTAATCTACACTCTGCATTCCTCACTACCCCACACTCAGCACCCCCTACATCCCCCACACTCTGCACTACCTGTATCCCCAATATGTCAACTCTCTGCAGCCCCTGCATCATCCACTATCCTAACACTCTGAAATCCCTGCATCCCCTACTATTCAATGCTCTGCAACCCCCACTACCCCAGACTTTGTACATCCTACATCACATGCTCTATGCACCACCTGTATACCACAGTACTTTAACTCTCTGCACCCCCTGCATCCTCCACTACCCCAACTCTCTGCACCCCCTGCATCATCCACTACCCCAACTCTCTGCACCCCCTGCATCATCCACTACCCCAACTCTCTGCGCCCCCTGCATAACCCACTACCCAAACTCTCTGCACTCCTGCATTGCCAACTACCCCACACACTGAACCTCTTGCATCACATGCAGTCTGGACTACCCGTATCCCCAATACTTCAACACATTGCACCCCCTCCATACCCCATTACCACACATTCTGCATCCTCACATCCCTCACGACTATCTTGTTACCCCCATTACATCTCACTCCACACCCCATGCATCCTCTTGACATACAGCACCTCCTGAAGGACCTGTTCTGTAGTGATAGTCATGGTGCCCTGGGCTGCTGCTCACGGCTCACCGCTCTGACCTGCCTGCACTGCGTGAATTTATCAATGACTGAAGGCTGCTCATTCTGCATATGTGTGTCTGCCGCATGAATGACTCATTCTGGGCCAACATATAAACATCAGTAGTGAGTGACCTCTAAATTATTATTGTTTGTTGACCCTGAGCAGGATCTGAGTGCTGCTGTGCAATAAGGACCTAAAAGCCGCCATGTGCATGGAATCATTGGCTGTAGTGAAGCAATTGGCTATAAACAGCCCAGCCAACCTATTATCAGCAATTACTGCTCATAGACTCATAATATTGGCCTTTGCCTTTGTCAGCGCCGCTGCTCCCGATTGCCCCCCGCCACTCTGTCAAAGGCACGCATGCACGCTGATGAGCCATTAGAGATAGGAGGAAAATTACTATAATTCGGCAAATAAAGACTCTTAAGCCCCAACCCAGGAGCGAAGACGCGATGAAAGGGACGATGAAGACATTTGTGACTTTCAATAGACGTGATAGACACAATGTCACAACAGACTAATGCGCGCCTTCATTGTTCACCACAAAATAATAGAATCTATTCATCAAAAAATATTCAACGCTTCATAAGTCAGGTGGAGGAGTAAAGAATAAAAAAAAAAACTCTCTTCTTAAAAGGAATAGAAAAGAAAAAAATACTTTCCCGTGTTGGTAATTTTTAAATGCTTGTTTACTGTAAAGGAGAGCTCTGCTAACAATTGACTATGAGCTCTCTTCACTTCCTTGTGCCGGCAAAATAAGTTGTGTACATAGCTGGTCTTTGTTTCTACCAGGGCCCGTCAGAAACCATGAAATCAGGCCGAGACAGAAGTACAGTTAAATCACACTTGTTTAATAATAAAAGTAAAAAGAACAAATGTAGTCAAAACATAGCCAAAGTTCAGTAAACGGAATGGATAGTCAGCCAAGCCAGAAGTCAGGGATCAATGTGGTGGAACAGCAAGCAGGATCTGGAGCCAGAAGGGATGTCAACAAAGCAAGTCTTGAACAGGATCGCAGGAGATAGTTTTTGTGATGTTGACCAAGGCGAAGGCAGAGATCCTCTGGACTGGACGACTTAGGGCTCTTTCACACGGACGTGTCCGTGTACGGAGCCCGCTCTGCACTGCGGGGGATCGCTCCGTTGATCCCCCGCTGTGCAGGAAGATGACAGGTCTGACTCTGCACTCTGTGCAGGGACGGACCTGTCAGAGTTAGACATGTGCACAACAAAAATTTTCGTTTATTTTCGTTCCGTTTTTTTCGTTTCCGTTGATTCGTAACGATTCGTAAATTCATAAGTCGTCGGTGTTCGTATTCGTAACGATTGGTATTTTCGTTAGAGTTATTTTTTCGTTGATTCGTTTTTCCGTTAGTTTAATTTTCGTTTATTCGTTTATTCGAAAATTCAGATGCATTCATATTTATTCGTACATTCGTACATTCGTAACATTTGTAACATTCGTAGATTCGTAATCGGAGCATAATTCATAATGTTATGTAATGTGTATGCTATTATTACATTGTAAGAGACACGGAAAATTACGAATCGAAAAAAAAAGTTACGAATGTACAAATTTTTTCGTTCAATCCATTCGAAGCACGTTAAGCAGCGCCATTGTAAGAGACACGGAAAATTATGAATCGAAAAAAAATTAAAAAAAAGTTACGAATGTACGAATTTTTTCGTTCAATCCATTTGAAGCACGTTAAGCAGCGCCATTGTAAGAGACACGGAAAATTACCAATTCAACAAAAAAAAAAGTTACGAATGTACAAATTTTTTCGTTCATTTTCATTTTCGTTGTTCCTGTTTTCGTTTTTCGGATTTTCTTCTTTCGTAGATTCGTTGTTTCTAATTAGTTTTTTTCGGATTTTCGTTGTTTTTGGATTCGTTCGATTCGAACGATTCGTTAAAAATGTTTCCGAATCGTTTGTTCATTTGCAGGATAACGAATGAACGAAAATAACGAAAAAAAACAAAAAACGAAAAAAAACAAAACAAATTGCACATGTCTAGTCAGAGTGCCGCTCTCCCCTATGGGGGATCGGATGACGACGGACCGTAGAGTCCGTCGTCACCCGATCCGATCTGCAGACGGATGGAAAAATGGGGTTTTCCTCCGTCACACTTTTTCGGATCGGAGCGGGTCGGATGTCACTGCTGACATCCGACTCTCCATAGAGGTCTATGGAGTGTCCGTTCAGGTCCGCCAAAAAAACTGACAGGCGGACCTGAACGGACCGCCCGTGTGAAAGGGGCCTTAAGTAGTCAGGACTAATGAGCAGGATCATCAACAGCTGAGTAACTGTGGAGAGATAGGAGCTGGCAATTAGCCAACAGCTGAGCGGCCAGCTCTGAGAAGGAAGGGTTGAGTCCAGTCCTGACAGGGCCTTCCTTTGCTCTATTTGAGTTTGACTTTTTTTTTTTCTGAGTCTGTATTTTTATTTTTTTTTCTATTGAGGGTCTTATTAGAATCCTATAGCTGCAAAGAATAGGAAGTATCAGATTCTGGATCTTAGGCCTATCACTAGGTAGGACATAAATTCAAAGAACTCCAAACGTCCTCGTTGCTCCTTTATTGGTGCATAAAAAAAGTGAGTAAAAATATACAGGGGCTCACGCATTCTGGCTTACAAGCTGTGATGAAGGCTTTTAAGCCGCAACGCCTGAGCCCCTGCATATTTTTACTCACTTTTTTTTTATGCAGCGATAAAGACCCAACAAGGACATTTGGAGTTGCCGGCTATATTCTTTGAATTTATGTCTGTACTGGTGTGAGAGAGAGCAACATAACCGGAGCACCCACTGTGGATTTTATCACAAGCCTGCAAAGGACTTATGCCCCGTACACACGGTCGGAAATTCCGACGGAAAATGTCCTATCGGACAATGTTGTCGGAAAATCCGGCCGTGTGTGGGCTCCATCGGACTTTTGAGATCCTGCCCTCAAATTTTCCGACAACAAAGTCCGATCCGACGGATTTTGTGGTCGGAATTTCCGACCGTGTGTACGGGGGCTTACACTGATTATGAGCATTGCATTTTCTGCTATCACTAGGTAGGCGCCATAGTACATTGTCTATTTTTTATCAGGTCAACTTCTATTGCTTCTATGCTTACCTATAAGAGAATCCAAGGTTGCATGATATATAGCGAGCTGGCAAAGCTGGGACACTATAGAGATACTGGGCACTCATAAGATTCCGTGGAGGATGTGCCAAGACAAGACCCTCAAATGGTATGTTGGATCTATGATTATCCTAAATAAAGCATGAAACTCAAGTCTGTAGACTCTTAAGCAAGCCACTTCCTTTAAAAATTCCACTAGGTATCCCAAAATAGAAGGTGGGGACCTGGTGGGACTGGCAGTCAAGCTAAGGATGCTCAGTGGAAAACAGAAGGAGATATAAGGCTTGGAGGCCTTTGGAGCAGTCTTTACCAGTCAAGCTAAGAGTGCTCATTGGAAAGCAAAGAATATATAAGACTTTGCAGCCTTCGGGGCAGCCTATTGCTTCTATGCTTACCTATAAGGGAATCCAAGGTTGCATGATATATAGTGAGCTGGCAAAGCTGGGACACTATAGAGATACTGGGCACTCATAAGATTCCGTGGAGGATGTGCCAAGACAAGACCCTCAAATGGTATGTTGGATCTATGATTATCGTAAATAAAGCATGAAACTCAAGTCTGTTGACTCTTAAGCAAGCCACTTCCTTTAAAAATTCCACTAGGGATCCCAAAATAGAAGGTGGGGACCTGGTGGGACTGGCAGTCAAGCTAAGGATGCTCAGGGCAAAACAGAAGGAGATATAAGGCTTGGAGGCCTTTGGAGCAGTCTTTACCAGTCAAGCTAAGGGTGCTCAGTGGAAAGCAAAGGTATGTATAAGGCTTTGTTGCCTTTGGGGTAGCCTATTGCTTCTATGCTTACCTATAGGGGAATCCAAGGTTGCATGATATATAGTGAGCTGGCAAAGCTGGGACACTATAGAGATACTGGGCACTCATAAGATTCAGTGGAGGATGTGCAGAGACAAGACCCTCAAATGGTATGTTGGATCTATAATTATCGTAAACACAACATGAAACTCAAGTCTGTAGACTCTTAAGCAAGCCACTTCCTTTAAAAATTCCACTAGGGATCCCAAAATAGAAGGTGGGGACCTGGTGGGACTGGCAGTCAAGCTAAGGATGCTCAGGGGAAACCAGAAGAAGATATAAGGCTTGGAGGCCTTTGGAGCAGTCTTTACCAGTCAAGCTAAGGGTGCTAAGCGGAAAGCAAATGAATATATAAGGCTTTGTAGCCTTTGTGGCAGCCTATTGCTTCTATGCTTACCTATAGGGGAATCCAAGGTTGCATGATATATAGTGAGTGAGCTCTCAAAGCTGGGCTGTAGTATATGGAGATATTTGGCACCCCTAAGCCTATGTAGAGACAAGGTCCTCAATGGTATGTTGGGTCTATGATTATCCTAAATAGAGCATAAAACTTAAGTCTGTGGAGTCTGAAGCAAGTCAATTCCTTTAAAAATGTCACCAGGGATCCTAAAATAGAAGGTGAGGGCCTGGTGGAACTGGCAGTTATGTGAAGGCTGCTTAGGGGAAAGCAGAAGAAGATAAAAGGCTTTACAGTCTTTGGAGCAGCCTTTGGTCCCCTCTACCAGAAGACCTTTCTGGAATTTGAACTGCCAAAATTAGAATTGGAAATTGTATTTGGCTCTGGACATCCAAATTAATAAAATTCTGTCTACATCTAATGTCATCCAAATTTTGGAATCAACTTCAACAGTTTCACCCAAATGCAATGAAACGGTTATGCCCCGTACACACGGTCGGACTTTCCGATGGAAAATGTTCGATGGGAGCTTGTTGTCAGAAATTCCGACCGTGTGTAGGCTCCATCGGACATTTTCCATCGGAATTTCCGACACACAAAATTTGAGATCTGGATCTCAACTTTACCGACAACAAAATCCGATGTCGGAAATTCCGAGCGTGTGTACACAATTCCGACGCACAAAATTCCACGCATGCTTGTAATCAAGCAGAAGAGCCGCACTGGCTATTGAACTTAATTTTTCTTGGCTCGTAATACGTGTTGTACGTCACCGCGTTCTTGACGTTCGGAATTTCCGACAAGATTTGTGTGACCGTGTGTATGCAAGACAAATTTGAGCCAACATCCGTCGAAAAAAAAAACATGGATTTTGTTGTCGGAAAATCCTATCGTGTGTACAGGGCATTTGTTGTTTGATAAACATAAAGGGATTCAAAATAAAGCTTGAAGCTAAAGTCTGTAGTGTCTTAAAGGATCACTAAAGGAAAAAAAAAACATGCTATACTTACCTCCACTGTGCAGCTCGTTTTGCACAGAGTGGCCCGAACCTGGTCTTCTGGGGTCCCTCGGCAGCTGTCTCAGCTCCCTCCCGCAAGGACTCCACAACTTCATGCGAGCTCCCTCGCATAGTGTGGAGTGTTTACGGGTACGCTCCCATGATACAGCTGGCGGCCTTAGCCGCTCACTGTATCACTCGGCCCACCCCCGGCGCACAACGTCATTGCATGTGATTGACAGCAGCGCAAGCCAATGGCTGCGCTGCTTTCAATCCATCCACTCTAGCCAATCAACGGCCAGGGTGAGCGGCGAAGAGGACGTTGTGGACGAGAGCGGGATTTTCATGGGGTCAGGCAAGTAAAACGGAGGGCCTGGGGGGGGGGGGGCGGTATTGTCGGATGTTTTTTCACCTTAATTCATAGAATGCATTAACCACTTCAGCCCCGGACCAATTGGCAGCCAAAGGACCAGGCCCCTTTTTGCGATTCGGCACTGCGGCGCTTTAACTGACAATTGCGCGGTCATGCGACGTGGCTCCCAAACAAAATTGGCGTCCTTTTTTTCCCACAAATAGAGCTTTCTTTTTGGTGGTATTTGATCGCCCCTGCGGTTTTTATTTTTTGCGCTATAAACAAAAATAGAGCGACAATTTTGAAAACAATGCAATATTTTTTGCTTTTTGCTATAATAAATATCCCCAAAAAATATATAAAATTTTTTTTTTCCCCTCAGTTTAGGCCGATACGTATTCTTCTACATATTTTTGGTAAAAAAAAATTGCAATTAGCGATTATTGATTGGTTTGCGCAAAAGGTATAGCGTTTACAAAATAGGGGATAGTTTTATAGCATTTTTATTAATATTTTTTTTTTTACTAGTAATGGTGGCGATCAGCGATTTTTATTGTGACTGCCACATTATGGCGGACACATCGGACATTTTTGACACATTTTTGGGACCATTGTCATTTATACAGCAATCAATGCTATATAAATGCATTGATTCCTGTATAAATGACAGTTGTAGTGAAAGAGTTAACCACTAGGGGGAGGGGTTATGGGCTGTGACGTGTGTTGTGTTTTTTACATTAGGGGGCGGGGCTGACATCTGACGTCATTGATCGGCTTTCCCGATGACAGGGAACAGCCAATCAATGACAGGCAGAGTAAGAAGCGCGGGGAGAGGTTTGTTTACACAGACCTCTCCCCTTTCTTCAGCTCCGTGACCTGATCGCGGGACACCAGCGGCGATCGGGTCCGCTGGTCCCGTGGCCGTGGTCACGGAGCTCCCGACCGGGTCGCGAGCGCGCCGCTGGCGGCGCGCACGCGACCCACGGGTAGGCATTTAAAGGATCACGTACAGGTACGTGATTTTGCCTGCCCGTGCCATTCTGCTGACGTATATATGCAGTGGGCGGTTGGGAAGCGGTTAAGGTGAAAAAACGTTTAAGTTTACAACCCCTTTAAGCGAGCCAATTCCTTTAACAATTCCATTAGTGATCATAAGATAGAAAGTAGGGAGCGGGTGGGAATCTGACCTGCCAAAAATACAATTGAAAATTTGTATTTGGCTCTGGACATCCAAATTAATAAAATTTAGACTGAATCCAATGTCATCCAAATTTGGGATCGACTCTACTATTGAGCAGGTTTACCCAGGTCCAATGAACAGATTTGTTGCTTGGTAAACATAAAGGGATCCTAAATAAAGCTTGAAACTTAAGGCTGTAGCGTCTCAAGCGAGCCAATTCCTTTGAAATGTCCACTAGGGATCCTAAGATAAAAGGTGGGGACTTGGTAGGGCTTGGAAGTCAAGCTAAGGGTGCTCAGGGGAAAGCAGAAGAAGATATAAGGCTTTGGAGCATCCTTTGGTCCCCTCTACCAGAAGCCTTTTGTGAATTTGAACTGCCAAAAATTAAACTGTATTTGACCATCCAAATTAAGAAAATTCAGAGAAAATTGGTTTGGTCAACCAGTTTGCACAGTATGGGGAGATTAGAAACGTGTGTGCCACATCCAATAGTAATATAAGAAAAGGAATTTTTTTCCCCTGGTTGGTGGACTTTGAAGGCACAACAGATCTTTCCCCAAAACAACACAATAAGAGTAAAGTAATAACAAAATTTATTTATGACACAATATACATAAAAGTTCTGTAGTAGAGTGTTTTTACAAGATCAACATAAAAAGTGCATCAACAATTTATAGGAGATCAGACCCGATGCGTATCGGAGTTTATCAGAGTTCACTCCCGCTCCGTTGCTTTGCGGCCTTCCGACACCACCCCACATTCGGGGAGGGGCTTCCATCACATTTTCCAGATACTGAATCTCCGTATGGAAGATATCTAATCCAGTGCACTCTTTTGTTTTTAACATAGTGGAGTGTTTTCAACCAATGCATCTTCATTTATGTAAGTCATTTTCATATTGCTCTTTATATTCTTGCAGTCCGGATGTATAATATTTTATTTATGTTGCTACTTTGCCCTTTTTGCTTTCTGCTCTTTATCCCTTGACAAGTGAGATCTATGTCATATTAAAACTGTAATTTTTGTATTTAGAACAGGGCTCTACTCCCGATACTGTGACCCTTGAAGAAGGAGGACATTTCTGATAAACTCCGAAACGCGTCGGATCTGATCTCCTATAAATTGTTGATGCACTTTTTATGTTGATCTTGTAAAAACACTCTACTACAGAACTTTTATGTATATTGTGTCATAAATAAATTTTGTTATTACTTTACTCTTATTGTGTTGTTTTGGGGAAAGATCTGTTGTGCCTTCAAAGTCCATCAACCAGGGGAAAAAATTTCCTTTTCTCCAATTAAGAAAATTCAGGTTGAATCCAATGTCATTCAAGTTTGGGGATCAACGCTAGTGAGCAGGTTCACCCAGGTCCAATGAACCAATAAGTTACTTGGTAAACATAAAGGGATCCTAAATAAAACATGAAACTTAAGTCTGTAGAGTCTTGGGTGAGCCAATTCCTTTAAAAAATTCCACTAGGGATCCTAAACTAGAAGGTGAGGACCTGGTAGGACTGTCAGTCAAGCTTCTGTTTTCGGGGGGAAAGCAGAAGAAGATATAAGGTTTTACAGCCTTTGGAGCAACCTTTGGTCCCCTCAATCAGAAGCCTTTTGTGAATTTGTACTGCCAAAAATAAAATTGTATTTGGGTCTGGATATCCAAATAAATAAAATGCAGTCTGAATCCAACGTCATTCAAATTTAGGGATCAAGTCTTATGAGCAGGTCCACCCAGGTCTAATGAACCAATTAGTTGCTTTGCAAACATAAAGGGATCCTTTGGTCTCGACCATGCTATTTCAGGTCAGCCATGGACGGTAGACATGTGCAATTCGTTTCGTTCCAGATTCTATTTTTTTTAACGAATTTCGACAAATTCGTTAATTCGGAAATATCCGAATTAACGAAAAACCAGTTTAACAAATTTTTCCGAATATTCGTAAATTCGAATATTAAAAAATTAGCAAATTCGTACATTCGTAAATTCGAATATTATCACATTCATAAATTCGTACATTTGTAAATTTGTACATTCATAAATTTGTACATTCATTAATTCGTTAATTCGGAAATCTGAAATAATAATTACCTAATAATAACTTAAAGCGTTTCTGCACACATTTTATTTAGTAAATTTCTTTGCCTTCCAAATCAGGCAAAGAGTACTAAATGAAATGTGTTTTTTTTTTCACTTACCTTGTAATCGATGACTTCCGGTCCTCTGTCTCTGCGGGGGTGGGCGGGGTCTGTGCGGGGATCCTCGTCAATGACACCAGATCCCAGGAGCCTGTGCGGGCATCTTCCGAAATCTTGCGAGATTTCGGGCACATCTTCCGAAATCTCGCGAGATTTCGGACACATCTTCCGAAATCTCGCGAGATGTCGGCAGATGTGCCGACATCTCGTGAGATTTCGGAGAACGTGAGCTGCACTATGCCGTTACTGCGAACTCACGAGTAACGGCGGTGCATGCTGGGCCATCTAAAGTGCCTGTGGGGTTTCACATGCCCACAGGCAAGATGGCACCCAGCACAAAAGAAGAAGATAAAGAACTTCATCGGACGAAAACCGGCAGCGATCACGAATGAAGATGGAACAGGTGAGTCCCCTAATTTTCCTATTGCCCCTTAGCATATTCCCCAAAAAAAAAAAAAAAAAACCCCGGTGCAGAACCGCTTTAACTATTAAATTATAGGTATTGTAATTTCCTTTCAAATTTGTCTGTTAGTGAACGTAACAAATACAAATTTATCCCAAGTTACGAATTATCCGGAATAACGAATGCCGTATCTAAACGAATGGAACGTAATGAATTAATAATAATAAATCACAATAATAATAATAAAAACATTTTATTATTATTATTTGTTATTAATTTGTTCCCTTCCATTTGTTTTAGATGTGGCATTCGTTATTTCGGATAAGTCGTAACTTTGGATAAATTTGTATTTGTTACGTTCACTAACAGCCAAATTTGAAAGGAAATTACAATACCTATACCTAATTTAATAGTTAGTTACTTTTTCAGATTTTCTACTTTTCAGATTTTCTAATTTCCAAATTTACGAATTTTCGAATTTACGAATGTATGAATTTACGAATGTACAAATGTACGAATTTATGAATGTACAAATGTACGAATTTATGAATGTACGAATTTACGAAGATACGAATTTATGAATGTACGAATTTACAAATTTACGAATGTACAAATTTACGAATTGCGATCATAATGAATGACCCGAAAAACGAAAAAAAAAAAAATGAATGAAACGAAAATGAACACATTTTTTGGCAGTTCACATGTCTAATGTGAATGCGGGACTTACATTGCAGAAGACTCCCCATGTGATATTACTGATTCCAATAGATAAACACAGTACATTCTATTTAGGGCAGAACAAATTACATGTGACTTTCTTGGTGCCCATGTATTTCTTGAACTTTGTACTGACCACTTCTAGGGATGAGGTACCATCGTTCACCCACTAATACCCTGATGGCTATTCAAGTCTATTTAGGACTGAGATTTCAAACGTTGTTTCCCATAACCCCATCCTGCCTCTACCACAAAATTTCATACGTGACAAATCGTATTGTAAATTTGGTATATCAAATTTTATCTGATATAAACAAAGTCAAGGGGTCTATTTTTTTTAAATTGCTGTGCAAATACCCTAGAAATTACACAGCTGTCACAAATAATCCTTGCAATATGTGTAATATGTGTATTTCCTTCTATCGTCGCCTCCATCTAGTGGCCAAAATGCCGTATTCTCCACAAATACCCTAATCAGGTATTTGGCCACTAAATGGTGTTGACAATCATCGGAGATACACATATTAAATGTGATGGCTGTGCAAATGCTGGGTCACTGAGCTCCCTTGGTACAGAGTAGTTAATTGGAGTATACGACCCGGACCATAGTTTGCAATAAGTCTATGTTGGGCTAACCCTGGGGCAGCTCCTTTAGGAATTGATCTCAAATATCTTCATAAGCATTCTGAACACTGTTGTGACCTGCTGACCCTCCGCTCTCCCTCCATACATCTGGTTTTCCTTTATAGATTGCAGCGGGCAGGCTGGGACTTGTTACATTTCTGTTTTATGATAGTTATTATCTGCACTCATTGTCTCCTAGTCGTCCGCCAAGGAAAAAATGCTGGATTGGTAATTTGCTACCGGAGCAGGACAGGGAACACGTGCGGCCTGTAAATGACCAGTGCTGCTAATGGCTATCTGGGGAGCCATAGAGAGACAGGAATAAAACATGAGGCCTTGAAGCCGTCCATGATTCACTCCGGTATAGCGGCGCCAAGTCTCCACTGTTATACTGAGGATTTATGTCTAGAAAAGGTACAAGAAAATTGTCCAAACGACGAAATGATAAAATACTGAGACTTCAAAATCACTGCAAGAGCCTCCGTGTGCCAAACACCAGATTAAAGGGAGCCTCTGCCCAATGGCAAGAATTTTACATCTACACAGGGCTCTAATTACAGATCAAATCTCTAAATTCAATATTGTTTTAACAATTGCAGAGGGCGAGCTCTACACTTATTTTCACTATTTTTTATTTGGTTGTTTATTTACACTTTCTTTTGCTTTAATAGTTCACTTTGTGTGACCAATATATCTACATTTCTCTATATTACAGTTTTATGTTGTATTTTCTCCTCCCCTCTCCTTTCCTCTTCTCTCCTCTCTTTTCCCCCTTCCCCTCCTCCTCCTCTTCCTCTTCTTCCTTTTTCTCTTTCTCTCCTCTCATCTCCTCCCCCCATTCCTCTCTTAACTCCTCTTCTTCTTCCTTTTCCTCTTTCTCTCATCTCATCTCCTCCCCCCTTTCCTCTCTTAACTCCTCCTCTTCTTCCTTTTCCTCTTTCTTTCCTCTCATCTCCTCCCCCCTTTCCTCTCCTAACTCCTCCTCTCCCTTCAACTCTTCCTCTTCCTTTTCTCTTTATCTCCTCTCCTCCCCCCTTTCCTCTCTTAACTCCTCCTCTTCCTCTTCCTTTTCCTCTTTCTCTCTTCTCATCTCCTCCCCCCTTTCCTCTCTTAACTCCTCCTCTTCCTATTCCTTTTCCTCTTTCTCTCCTCTCATCTCCTACCCCTTTCCTCTCGTAACTTCTCCTCTCCCTCCTCCTCCTCTTCTTCCTTTTCCTCTTTCTCTCCTTTCATCTCCTACCCCCTTTCCTCTCTTAACTCCTCCTCTCCCTTCAACTCTTCCTCTTCCTTTTCCTCTTTCTCTCCTCTCATCTCCTCCCCCCTTTCCTCTCTTAACTCCTCCTCTTCCTTTTCCTCTTTCTCTCCTCTCATCTCCTCCCCCCATTCCTCTCTTAACTCCTCCCCTTCTTATTCCTTTTCCTCTTTCTCTCCTCTCATCTCCTACCCCCTTTCCTCTCGTAACTTCTCCTCTCCCTCCTCCCTCCTCCTCTTCCTCTTTCTCTCCTCTCATCTCCTACCCCCTTTCCTCTTGTAACTTCTCCTCTCCCTCCTCCTCTTTCTCTTCCTTTTCCTCTTTCTCTCCTCTCATCTCCTACCCCCTTTCCTCTCGTAACTTCTCCTCTCCCTCCTCCTCCTCCTCTTCCTCTTTCTCTCCTCTCATCTCCTCCCCCCTTTCCTCTTGTAACTTCTCCTCTCCCTCCTCCTCTTTCTCTTCCTTTTCCTCTTTCTGTCCTCTCATCTCCTACCCCCTTTCCTCTTGTAACCTCTCCTCTCCCTCCTCCTCTTTCTCTTCCTTTTCCTCTTTCTCTCCTCTCATCTCCTACCCCCTTTCCTCTCGTAACTTCTCCTCTTCCTCTTCCTTTTCCTCTTTCTCTCCTCTCATCTCCTCCCCCCATTCCTCTCTTAACTCCTCCCCTTCTTATTCCTTTTCCTCTTTCTCTCCTCTCATCTCCTACCCCCTTTCCTCTCGTAACTTCTCCTCTCCCTCCTCCCTCCTCCTCTTCCTCTTTCTCTCCTCTCATCTCCTACCCCCTTTCCTCTTGTAACTTCTCCTCTCCCTCCTCCTCTTTCTCTTCCTTTTCCTCTTTCTCTCCTCTCATCTCCTACCCCCTTTCCTCTCGTAACTTCTCCTCTCCCTCCTCCCTCCTCCTCTTCCTCTTTCTCTCCTCTCATCTCCTCCCCCCTTTCCTCTTGTAACTTCTCCTCTCCCTCCTCCTCTTTCTCTTCCTTTTCCTCTTTCTCTCCTCTCATCTCCTACCCCCTTTCCTCTTGTAACTTCTCCTCTCCCTCCTCCTCTTTCTCTTCCTTTTCCTCTTTCTCTCCTCTCATCTCCTACCCCCTTTCCTCTTGTAACTTCTCCTCTCCCTCCTCCTCTTTCTCTTCCTTTTCCTCTTTCTCTCCTCTCATCTCCTACCCCCTTTCCTCTCGTAACTTCTCCTCTCCCTCCTCCCTCCTCCTCTTCCTCTTTCTCTCCTCTCATCTCCTCCCCCCTTTCCTCTCTTAACTCTCCTCTCTTGTATTTAATTTTCAACTTCTCTCTCTCCTCTCCTCTCCCCTCACTTTCTCATCACTTCCTTTTCTATTTCCTCTCCTCTTCATTCTCATTGTCTTTTACCTCTCCTCATCTTTCCTCTCTTTTTTCCTATTTTCTTTTCTCCTGTACAAACATTTCCTCTCCCTCTCACCGCATCCTTTCGTCTCCAGGTCCTATTTTCCACGCTCCCCTTATACTTAGTTCTCAAATTCTCTCTCCCCCTAAGCTCCCACCTTCCTTCCCCTTCCCTTGATTTCCCTCCCATCCTCTCCCCTCCTCTTCTCTCTTCATTTCTACACTTCATGTCCTCTTCTGTCCATTAGGGGTGCTCAGGCGCCGACCCTCTCCCCATGCTACCCCCCCATATGCAATGGATAGATTCATGCATAGCATGAATCTATCCACGGCGGCATGGCCACCCCCTATTCATGTGTCCAGCCCCTTTCAGGACACCGGGTGCATGAATTACAGCAGCCAGGGTTTTTTTTTTTTTTTTTTGAAGCACCTGATTAGAGCCAGAGGCCAGAGGCTCTAATAGGCTTCAAAATAGGTCACAGAGAATGCGCTCCGATCCCACCCAGGTGTGTTACAACAGCGAATGAATATTCACTGTTGAAACATTGATCCTCAATCTGGCCAACTAGAAGCGGGTTTGAGACCTGTTTTCTGATTGGCCAAAAAGAGAAGACTCCTGATTGGCTGCCGAGGAGGAGGGAGGAAACTGATGCCGCCTCTGCCGTGATGACCCGTGGAGAGAAGGAGAATAGGAGGCCACCGGGCAGGGGAAGCATTTTTCCACCAAGCAGGAGAAGCCGATGGTGATGAGGTAAGTAAGTGCAACCGACCGGGGGGGGGGGCCTAGTGGTCATACTCTGTTTTACGCCCCCCAAAAAAAAAAATTCCACTGGCCGCCAATGTTTCATGTCCTCTCCTCTCTCTTCCTCTGCTTTTTTCGATTTCCCTCTCCTCTAATTGCCCTCACTTCTTCTCCTCTTCCTTTCTTGTCCTCTCTTCTTCTTTCCTATCCCCTCTCTTCTCTCCTGTCCTCTTTTCTCATTGCCCTCTATCTCCTCACCTCTGATTGTCCTCTCCCTTCTCTCTCCTCTGTGTATCATCTCTTCTCCTCTACTCTCCTCTTCTCTCCTCTCTTCTCCTTTCCTTTCACTCCTGTCCACTCCTTCTATTGGGAAGGCAGGTGAGGAGCACTGTACATTAACAGAATAATTTTGGAAAATCCAAGTTGGTTGGGATTGGGACACAACAACTGTTTTATTAGTGGATAATAAAAAACATATCCAACATGTTTTGAGGGATTGGGGCTCCCCCGTTCCTCAGGGCTTTGTAAGTGTTAGATATGTTGGTCCCCTCTCTTCCTCTTATCCAATGCTCTCCTCCTCTCTTCCCTCATCTTTTATCTTATTAAGCTCATCTTCCATATTCCCTCTATCCTCCCCCCTCCTCTATCCTCCTCAAATCTCCTTAACATCCACCTTATTTCTCCTCTCCTCCAATCTCCCCTCTCCTCTCTCCTTTGTTGTGGTCTCAATGCTTGCTAGATCCATCAGCTCTAATTGTAGTCCCCTTCAACTTAGATAGACTTATCCATGGACCAACATCTTCACCAAAGAAGGAGAAGGTGACTATCACGTACCTTACAGCGGAGTCCGGATGCTGGGGATGGCCTCGTGCACGGTTCCGGTCCAAACACCCCTGGTGGTGGGAACAGGGAGTGCTGGGGCACGAAAGGGTGCAAGTGCCTGCGGCTGGTAGACTGGTGCTTGGAAGGACTGGTTCCTCTGGAGAGCTGGCGTACACGTTGGTATCCAAGGCTGTGCAGGAACGGCCGAACAGGTGGGTGTAGGCACTGCGAGGTCAAGACGGAAAACAGGTCGGCAACTGGCTGGCAAACAAGGTACAAGGCAGATGGCAAGTCCGTAGTCAAGGCAGGCAATAGGTTGGCAACAGGCTGGCAAACAAGGTACAAAGCGGAAGGCAAGTTCGTGGTCAAGGCAGGCAATAGGTTGGCAACAGGCAGGTGATAAAGTACCGAATCAGAGAGCAGAGCCGTAGTCCAGGGATCCAAGCTGAGGTCAAACCAAAGGGAGCAGTCAGTAAGCGGGGTCAATCCAGGAAGGGTAACAGGAAAACCAGGTGAATCAGGACCAAGGTAGGCAGGAACTTCAGGCAGGTATTCAGGAGATAAGACTGAAGACGATCCAGCACTGACACCATGTGAAGGCCCTGTTTATATAGGGCGCCTTGTGCTGGGATTGGTGGAGGTACGGGTCCGTGCGTGATTACGCGCACACGTTCGTGCTGACGTGGAAGTGCGTGCCCTCGTTCGTATTGACAAACGAGGGCGCGCACAGGTCAGCGTTGGTACGCGGGTACGCCCGCACGTTCGGTTTCGTTGAGAAGGCTGCGCATGGGTATTGGCGTTTGCCGAACGGAGATTAACCCCTACTGGACGAGGACGGGCATGGAACGCGTGAGTTCTCTGACATTGCCCCCTCCTTAGGGGCAGCCTCCGGATGCCTCTTTGAAACGAACCCTGGGAGCGGGAACGATGAAAAGCCTGTATAAGTCTCTGGGCATGAAGATTTGTTCTTGGTTCCCAGGAATTTTCTTCTGGGCCAAAACCTTTCCATTTAATTAAATATTGGTCCTCACCTTGCCGTTTTCTATGATCCAGGATAGCTTCAATTTCAAATTCTTCTTCCCCATTTACTCGGATAGCCTCTGGAGGTCCTACTTCACGATCTGGAAAGGAATTTGGAACATCAGGTTTAAGTAGGGAGACATGAAATACCGGATGGATCCTGAATGAGGCAGGGAGTTCAAGTTCATAGGCCACTGGGTTGACCTTTCTCTTGACAGGGAAAGGGCCCAAGTATCTAGGTCCCAATTTCTTGGAGGGGCATGCTAGTTTTAAATTTGTAGTAGATAGCCACACACGATCTCCTACCTCCAAGTTCAATTCTCCCCTTCTCTTTTTGTCGAAGTATTTTTTATCATCCTCCTGTGCTTTAGCAATAGTTTCCCTGAGCATCTGGTTGTTGGAGGAAAGGAAATCCAGTCTATCCTGAACAGCCGGTACAGAGGATTCGGGCACAAGTGTGGGTAGAAAGGAGGGATGAAATCCGTAGTTGGAGAAAAATGGTGATTGGTTTGTGGTGGAGTGGATGGAATTGTTAAAAGCAAATTCTGCCAAGGGAAGCAGTGAAGCCCAATCCTCTTGGGAAAACGAGGAGAAGCAACGTAGGTATTGTTCCAACGTTTGGTTAGTACGTTCGGTCTGCCCGTTGGTCTGTGGATGGTAAGCTGAAGAGAGACTACATTTAATACCTAGTGCCTTGCATAATGACCTCCAAAACTTGGATGTGAACTGCACTCCACGGTCAGAGACGATGTCACTGGGAATTCCGTGGAGTCTGACGATTTCTTTAATGAAGATCCTGGCGGTTTCAATTGCTGAGGGTGTCCCTTTCATGGGAATGAAATGTGCCATCCGAGAAAAGCGGTCCACCACCACAAAAATGGAAGAGAATCCTTCAGAGGGGGGAAGCTCCACAATAAAATCCATGGCAATTCTGTCCCATGGCCTCTCGGGAATGGACAGTGGTTTCAGCAGGCCCCATGATTTATTTTTACTGCTTTTATTTCTGAGACAAATCAGACAAGAGTTAACATAATTCCTGCAGTCCTTGGCCAGATTTGGCCACCAAAAGTGTCTCTGAATTAGATCCATAGTCTTGTGGCCCCCAAAGTGACCCGCCAGAGGATAGTCATGGCAGGCCTGTAAGACGGTGGTGCGTAGGTCTTGAGGGATGAAAATTTTATTGTTGAGCCAAAAAACCCATCCTTCTCCTGAAGGTTGATGCCCGGAGGTAATTGTGTTCCCACGGATGCCTGGCGGAGCTGTGTCATGAAACTGGATTGGGTCAGGAGAAAATTCCCTGCTTGCAGGATAGTATCTGGTGGAGACGGGGTTTCAAATTCTGTGAACATTCGGGATAAGGCATCGGGTTTAACGTTTTTAGATCCAGGGCGATAAGTAATATGAAAATTAAAACGGGAAAAGAAAAGAGCCCATCTGGCCTGTCGGGGTCTAAGGCGTCTGGCAGTTCTGAGGTATTCTAAATTTTTGTGATCTGTGAAGATCAGTATCGGATGTGTTGCCCCTTCCAGGAGATACCGCCATTCTTCCAGGGCTAGCTTTATTGCTAGGAGTTCTCAGTCACCTACGTCATAGTTCTTTTCTGATACACCTAGTTTCCTGGAAAAGAAAGCCACCGGGTGCATTAGAGACTTGGGTCCTTGGCGTTGAGACAAGATGGCTCCTACTGCACTCTCCGAAGCATCGACCTCCAGAGTGTAGGGTAATGCAGGGTCAGGGTGTTTTAGTACTGGAGCGGAGGTGAATGCCCTTTTTAATTGGTCGAAGGCGGCTTGGGCCGCTGAAGTCCACTGGAAGCGACTTTGCTTCTTGGTGAGCTGAGTGATCGGAGCGATGATCTTGGAGAAGTTCCTGATAAATTTTCTATAAAAATTTGAGAACCCAACAAAACGTTGTACCCCCTTTTTGTCATTTGGGGGCGGCCAGGACATGATGGCAGAGACCTTCTGGGGATCCATGGCTACACCCCCAGTTGATATAACCAGGCCGAGGAAGTGAATAGTCTGGCGTTCGAATTCACATTTTTCGGCCTTTGCGTAAAGTCCATGTTGCCTTAATCTACCCAGAACTTGTTTGACATGATCACGATGAACTTCTAGAGAGGTGGAGAATATCAGGATATCGTCCAGGTAAACGATTACAAAGGAATCTAGAAAGTCTCTGAAATTGTTATTAACAAAATGCTGAAAAGTGGCCGGGGCGTTGCATAGTCCAAATGGCATGACTAAATATTCGAAGTGGCCAAAACGTGTTCGGAATGCTGTCTTCCATTCGTCACCCTTGCGTATTCTGATCAGGTTATAGGCCCCACGTAGGTCCAACTTCGTAAATATTTTTGCTGAGCGGAGTCTCTGAAATAATTCCGGGACTAGTGGAAGCGGGTACCGATTCTTAATTGTCACTTTATTCAGGTCCCTGTAATCCACACATGGGCGGAGCGAGTGATCTCTTTTTTCCACAAAGAATATTCCGGCTCCTGCTGGGGAGGAGGAATGCCTGATGAATCCCTTTTTGAGGTTCTCATCGATGTACTCCTTGAGAACCAGGAGTTCAGGTTCAGACAGGGGAAAGATCCGCCCGAAAGGAATTTCGGCCCCAGGTAGTAACTCAATCGGGCAGTCGTAGACCCGATGGGGAGGAAGGGTGTCCGCTTTCTGTTTATCGAACACGTCCAGGAAGTTGTGGTACACTGGTGGCACCAACTCCTTGAATTCAGAGTCCGTTCTTAGGCACCCAATGACTGGTGGAATCTGGTGGAAGGACTTGAGACAGTTCTGTAAACAGTAGGAGGACTGAAAAGTCACCTCACCGGTGACCCAGTTGACCTGGGGATTGTGGGCCTGTAGCCAAGGCATTCCTAGGATGACAGGAAACAAAGGTGAGGAGATGACATCTAGACGGAGTAGCTCCTGGTGACCTGGTGGGATGCTGGTGAACAGGGGTTGTGTCTCCAGGGTAATAGGCCCGGACTTGATATTTGACCCATCTGCTAGCCGTATGGAGAGTTGATGCTGCTTAGGTGTCAAAGGGATGTTATGTTGTAGAGCGAAGGCATGATCCACAAAGCAGCTACATGCACCAGAGTCAATTATAGCCTGGACTCGGAGTATTTCTCCTGGGAGCTGTAAGGAAATAGGAACAGCGATGTGAGCGGCTTTTATTAGAGACAAGGCGAAAGGCACACGGGATGATGAATTGAACTTACGGATCTTATTCGGGCATGTGTTGGCGTAGTGCCCAGCTTCCCCACAGTAGAGGCAGAGGTTGTTCTGGCGACGCCGCTGTTTCTCCTCGGGTGATAATGGTGAGCGGAGTAGGCCGACTTGCATGGGCTCTGGTGCTCCTGAGTTGGCAGCAGGCACGTTGGAAACGGGAGTAGGAGGGTAGTTGGGACCCTTGGGTAACACCCATGTGGGGCGTGTCAAGCTGGACCTCTCGGACCTCCGCTCTCTTAAACGACGGTCTATCTGGATAGACAGTTGAATCAAATCCTCCAAAGTACTAGGAATCCCCACTCGGGCTAGCTCATCCTTCAGAGCTTCAGAGAGGCCTATGCGGAACTGATAGAGGAGTGCGGCGTCGTTCCAAGAGGTGTCGGAACTCCACCGCCTGAAGTCTGTTACGTAGTCCTCTACTGGCCGGCGCCCTTGTTGGAGGGCATGGAGGCTGGCCTCTGCTGTTGTAGTGCGTTGAGGATCATCATACAGCTTGGCCATTTCATCCAAAAATGAGTCCAGGGTATCCAGAAGAGGACTGGCTTGTTCCAACATACGGTGGGCCCAGGTCTGAGGCTCCCCTTGGAGTAGGGAGACTATGAACCCCACCTTAGTACTCTCTAGGGAGAAGGTGCGGGGTTGTAGCAGGAAATAGAGCCGGCAGGCATTCCTGAAGGAGCGGAACTTACTGCGGTCCCCTGAAAACCGTTCTGGTGGGGGCACACGAGGTTCTGGGGGTGGCATCATTACTGTGGGTGCTGATGCAGAGGTTGCTGAGCCAGAAAACCGGGATGCCAAGGAGGCCTGATGAGTTGCAGAGCCCGGGGCCATGGATTCCACTCTCTGTTCCAGTTGATGGTAGCCATCTCGCAGGCCCTGGACTGCCAGGGTAAGGGCCGACATCTGTTGGCACAAAGCTTCCAAAGGCGAGGCACCCCCTTCGGACTCCATTCTGGCTGGATCGTACTATCACGTACCTTACAGCGGAGTCCGGATGCTGGGGATGGCCTCGTGCACGGTTCCGGTCCAAACACCCCTGGTGGTGGGAACAGGGAGTGCTGGGGCACGAAAGGGTGCAAGTGCCTGCGGCTGGTAGACTGGTGCTTGGAAGGACTGGTTCCTCTGGAGAGCTGGCGTACACGTTGGTATCCAAGGCTGTGCAGGAACGGCCGAACAGGTGGGTGTAGGCACTGCGAGGTCAAGACGGAAAACAGGTCGGCAACTGGCTGGCAAACAAGGTACAAGGCAGATGGCAAGTCCGTAGTCAAGGCAGGCAATAGGTTGGCAACAGGCTGGCAAACAAGGTACAAAGCGGAAGGCAAGTTCGTGGTCAAGGCAGGCAATAGGTTGGCAACAGGCAGGTGATAAAGTACCGAATCAGAGAGCAGAGCCGTAGTCCAGGGATCCAAGCTGAGGTCAAACCAAAGGGAGCAGTCAGTAAGCGGGGTCAATCCAGGAAGGGTAACAGGAAAACCAGGTGAATCAGGAACAAGGTAGGCAGGAACTTCAGGCAGGTATTCAGGAGATAAGACTGAAGACGATCCAGCACTGACACCATGTGAAGGCCCTGTTTATATAGGGCGCCTTGTGCTGGGATTGGTGGAGGTACGGGTCCGTGCGTGATTACGCGCACACGTTCGTGCTGACGTGGAAGTGCGTGCCCTCGTTCGTATTGACAAACGAGGGCGCGCACAGGTCAGCGTTGGTACGCGGGTACGCCCGCACGTTCGGTTTCGTTGAGAAGGCTGCGCATGGGTATTGGCGTTTGCCGAACGGAGATTAACCCCTACTGGACGAGGACGGGCATGGAACGCGTGAGTTCTCTGACAGTGACCCTGGATGATGATTGAACAAAGATGGCACCATCCTACTGGAAAGAAAAACAGGTGAAGGCATTGTCAGTAGACATGTGCAATTTGTTTTATTTTTTTTAGTTTTTCTTTTTTTTCGTTATTTTCATTCATTCGTTATCGTACGAATGAACGAACGATTCGCTAAAAAATTTAACGAATCGTTCGAATCGAACGAATCCGAAAACAACGAAAATCCGAAAAAAACTAATTAGAAACAACGAATCTACGAAAGAAGAAAATCTGAAAAACGAAAACATGAACAACGAAAATCAAAATGAACGAAAAAATTCGTACATTCGTACTTTTGTTGAATTGGTAATTTTCCGTGTCCCTTACAATGGCGCTGCTTAACGTGCTTCGAATGGATTGAACGAAAAAATTCGTACATTCGTAACTTTTTTTTTTTCGATTCGTAATTTTCCGTGTCTCTTACAATGGCGCTGCTTAATGTGCTTCGAATGGATTGAACGAAAAAATTTGTACATTCGTAACTTTTTTTTTTCGATTCGTAATTTTCCGTGTCTCTTACAATGGCGCTGCTTAACGTGCTTCGAATGGATTGAACGAAAAACTTCGTACATTCGTAACTTTTTTTTTTTTCGATTCGTAATTTTCCGTGTCTCTTACAATGTAATAATAGCATACACATTACATAAAATTATGAATTATGCTCCGATTACGAATCTACGAATGTTACGAATGTTACGAATGTACGAATAAATACGAATGCGTCCGAATTTCGAATAAATGAAACTAACGGAAAAACGAATCAACGAAAAAATAACTCTAACGAAAATACGAATCGTTACGAATACGAACACCGACAAATTACGAATTTACGAATTGCTACGAATACGAACATCGACGACGTACAAATTTACGAATCGTTACGAATCAACGGAAACAAAAAAAACGAAACGAAAATAAACAAATTTTTTTGTTGTGCACAAGTCTAATTGTCAGGTGGAGTTCTGTGATCTCTATGAGAGGTAATACATACCTGAAAGTGTTACACAGACACATTTCTCATCATGCATGAATGTAACCTGAATATATTTATGACACTAGGTCTTCCTTAAAGAAAGCCTTGACTAGAAGAAATGTGTAGGTTTCTACTGCCAACCTCCCATTCTACTAGCCACCTGGATATCACGCTTCAGTCATTTTTTTATATAACTAATAGACATGTGCACAACAAAAAAATGTGTTTATTTTCGTTTCGTTTTTTTTGTTTCCAGAAAAAAATTGTTTTTTTTTCGTTTAGTTTCCGTTGATTCGTAACGATTCGTACATTCGTAAGTCGTCGGTGTTTGGATTCGTAACGATTCGTACATTCGTAAGAGTTATTTTTTCGTTGATTCGTTTTTTCGTTAGTTTAATTTTCGGACGCATTCGTATTTATTCGTAGATTCGTAACATTCGGAACATTCGTAACATTCGTAGATTCGTAATCGGAGCATAATTCATAATTTTATGTAATGTGTATGCTATTATTACATTTTAATGATTTACTAATCAAAAAAAAAGTTACGAATCAAAAAAAAAAAAGTTACGAATCGAAAAAAAAAAGTTACGAATGTACAAATTTTTTTGTTCAATAGAGATACGGAAATTACAAATCAAAAAAAAAAAAAAAAAAGTTACGAATCGAAAAAAAAAAGTTACGAATCGAAAAAAAAGTTACGAATGTACGAATTTTTTTGTTCAATCCATTCAAAGCACGTTTAGCAGCACCATTGTAAGGGACACGGAAAATTACCAATTCAACAAAAAAAAAAAAGTTACGAATGTACGAATTTTTTTGTTCGTTTTCTTTTTGCGGATTTTCTTCATTAGTACATTCGTTGTTTCTAATTTGTTTTTTTTGGATTTTCGTTGTTTTTCGGATTCGTTCGATTCGAATGATTCGTTAATCGGATTCGTACGATTCGAGCGATTCGTTATTCGGATTCGTACGATTCGAACGATTCGTTCATTCGTACGAAAACGAACGAACGAAAATAACGGAAAAAAAACGAAAAACGAAAGAAAAACAAAACGAATTGCACATGTCTAATAACTAACCCAGATCAAATATTCAGATAAGGCAGTTTGAGTTGTGGTCTGACTGGTTGATTTGGCCACCTCCCTTTGCTTATAGCAGTTTCCTCCTCGCACACTTTTTTAAGCCTGAAAGTTTTGTAAAACTCTAGAGCAAGTTGCCTTTGTCCATGACGTTCGTTAGAAGTCTGAATCCAGCCCTTCAATCTTCATATCGGTGGCTAGAGAAAGATTTTCATATTATGGTTCCAGAGGTCAAGTTGAGTTGTTGTGAAGGCCTCGTTGTGAAGGACAATCAATAGGTGAGGTCGAGACTCCCAATCCTGCACCAACTTTTAATGATTTTCTGTAGCTATTGATACAATTATTCATCAGTCACCACCCGGCCCCTCCTCCTCCATCATTACCTTGGCAGTGAGGCTGTATGGGTCAAGATTACAGCTAGATGAAAATACTATAATTCCTGATTCATCATAGAAAAAGAAAAAAATAAACATCACGGTGTAACTCCGGGAGACCTCCCCTAATGATCAGAAAAATATCTGGTTTTCCTTATGGTATATTTTAAAGCCCAATTTGAACCTTTTTTTCACTATATAATGCTTTTATAATGAACTTCCTGCTCTCTTCCCCCCTTAGTTTTTTGTGATGGCATAGATCAGGGATATGCAATTAGCGGACCTCCAGCTGTTGCAAAACTACAAATCCCATCATGCCTCTACCTCTGGGTGTCATGCTTGTGACTAGGGATGAGCCGAACACCCCCCTGTTCGGTTCGCACCAGAACCTGCGAACAGACCTAAAGCTCGTGTGAACTTTAGAACCCTATTAAAGTCTATGGGACGCGAAAGTTCAAAATCAAAAGTGCTCATTTTTAAAGCTAATATGCAAGTTATTGTCATAAAAAGTGTTTGGGGACCCGGGTCCTGCCCCAGGGGACATGTATCAATGCAAAAAAAAGTTTTAAAAACGGACTTAAAGTGAAACAATAAAAGTGTAATATTCCTTTAAATTTCGTACCTGGGGGTGTGTATAGTATGCATGTAAAGGGGCGCATGTTTCCCGTGCTTAGAACTGTCCCTGCACAAAGTGTAATTTTTGCAGGAAAAAAAGCTATTGAAAATCACTCGCGGCTATAATGAATTGCCGGCTCCCGTAATACAGAGAACAGTCATTGAAAATCATTGATAAATAAAAAAAGCGTGGGGTTCCCTCCAAATTCAATTACCAGACCCTTCAGGTCTGGTATGGATATTAAGGGGAACCCTGGGTCAAATTAAGAAAAAAAATGATGTGGGGTTCCCCCTAAATATCCACACCAGACCCTTCAGGTCTGGCATGGATTTTAAAGGGGAACTCCATGCCAAATTTAAAAACAAAAAAATGGCGTGGGGTCCCCCTCAAAATCCATACCAGACCCTTTATCAGAGAACGCAACCTGGCAGGCCGCAGGAAAAGAGGGGGGATGAGAGAGCGCCCCCCCTCCTGAACCGTACCAGGCCACATGCCCTCAACATTGGGAGGATGCTTTGGGGGTCTGTGCCTCATCCCCGCAACCCTGGCCGGTGGTTGTGGGGGTCTGCGGGCGGGGGGCTTATCAGAATCTGGAAGCCCCCTTTAACAAGGGGACCCCCAGATCCGGCCCCCCCCCTGTTTGAAATGGTAAGGGGTACAAAAGTACCCCTACCATTTTACAAAGGAAGTGTAAAAAATAGTTAAAAAACACACTGACACCATTGGGAAAAGTCCTTTATTAAAAATAAAAAAAAGATTCCAGCGGTGGTAATCCACTCTTGCTATCCAGCGATGGGTGATCTCTTCTCCGGGGTCCAGCGATGGGTGATCTCTTCTCCGACGTCCAGCGCAGCGCATCTGTCTCCATGGAGACACTGAGGGAATCCCGGGTCTTAGCTGAGGAGGACAGGGCCACTCGTCATCTGACACCGCCCCCCTCTGACGCAAGGCAAGGGGGAAGCTGGGATTCCCCAGTGATGTACGGGTGACCCCGCCCCCTCTGATGTTACGGAAACCTGCCTTACATCAGAGGGGGCGGGGTCACCTGTACATCACTGGGGAAGCCCAGCTTTTCCCTTGCTTTTTTTTTTTATCAATGACTTTCAATGACTGTTCTCTGTATTACGGGAGCCGGCAATATTACACTTTTATTGTTTCACTTTAAGCATTATTAAATGACCTCCCGCTGGACCACCCGCAGCACTGACCAGCCACGGCACTGACCTCCCACTGGACCACCCCCAGCGATGACCACAGCGGCACCTGCCGGACCACCCGCGGCACTGACCACCTGCTTCTCCTCCTCTCCTCTCCTGCAATGGCGGGGCTGTCCTCCTCCTCTCCTGCAGTGGCAGGGCTGTCCTCCTCCTCTCCTCTTTTGCGGGCAGCGGCAGCTTCCGGCGGCTCCTCAGACTTCCTCCCCTGTGTGTCTCCTCTTCTGTCAAAGCACTAGACATCCAATAGGACCACCTGGCGCTTTGGCCAATTGAGAAATAGGTCTCACAGACCTGCCTCCTGATTGGTGGGGAGGAACTGTAGTGTGAACATAGCAAAAAAAATGTATTCGCTATCGTCACACAACAGAGTGGGATCGGGACGCAGTGCTCTGCGCCCCAAGCCCACCTCATTTTGAAGTCTATTAGGGCCTCTGGCTTTAATCATGTGCTTCAAAATACACACCCCCCCACACCTATCCCCGCCATAGTAATTTATGTGTCCGGCGTCCTGAAAGGGGCCAGGCACATGTATAGGGAGGGCTCTTGGTCATTCCTAGCAGAGGATTGCGTGAGGCTGGGGAGAGGTGCTACCTCCCCCTTCACTTGCTGCCATGTGGCCTCAGGTGGGTGACCTGAGGACCTGGCTTGAGAGAGATTGTGCTGCCATGTGGCCTCAGGTGGGTGACCTTAGAACCTGGATTGAGAGAGATTGTGCTGCCATGTGGCCTCAGGTGGGTGACCTTAGGACCTGGATTGAGAGAGATTGTGCTTCCATGTGGCCTCAGGTGGGTGACCTTAGGACCTGGATTGAGAGAGAGTGTGCTGTCATGTGGCCTCAGGTGGGTGACCTTAGAACCTGGATTGAGAGAGATTGTGCTGCCAGGTGGCCTCAGATGGGTGACCTTGGGACCTGGATTGAGAGAGATTGTGCTGCCATGTGGCCTCAGGTGGGTGACATTGGGACCTGGATTGAGAGAGATTGTGCTGCCATGTGGCCTCAGGTGGGTGACCTTAGGACCTGGATTGAGAGAGATTGTGCTTCCATGTGGCCTCAGGTGGGTGACCTTAGGACCTGAATTGAGAGAGAGTGTGCTGTCATGTGGCCTCAGGTGGGTGACCTTAGAACCTGGATTGAGAGAGATTGTGCTGCCATGTGGCCTCAGATGGGTGACCTTAGAACCTGGATTGAGAGAGATTGTGCTGCCATGTGGCCTCAGGTGGGTGACCATAGGACCTGGATTGAGAGAGAGTGTGCTGTCATGTGGCCTCAGGTGGGCAACCTGAGGGCCTGGATTGAGAGACATTGTGCTGCTATGCAGCCTCAGGTGGGCAACCAGAGCACCTGAAGTTAGTGAGATAGACCCTGGCTCTACAGAGAGCTGGCTGATCTGGTATCTGGATCTGGTATCACTGGCATAGAGTGTTGCTTGGAAGTTGGAAGGAGGCTACCAGCTGTCCTTGGGCATTTTGTGAGTATAGACAACCTAAAGGATCTATAGACTTGTGCTTTAAAACCCCTTCTGGTGTGCTAAATAGTCAGTGGAGGGTCTGAACAAATGGAACACCGGCTAGTGTTCTGAAGAACTTATCCCACTGTTGCTACTGTATTGGACTTTGCCCGGTTCTACTACTTTTAGACTGCCAAACAGTCTACCATAACTGACTGGAACCTGAAGAACTTTGACCTGCTACTACTACTACTGAGTGACTTGGCACACAGTGGTTTCAGAAGTGAGCAATTTTTAAGGAGAAGTCTGCTATCTGCTTTCAGCAAGGATTTCACCAGAGCTTAACCGAGAGATCAGTTAGATGTCCTCAAATGTGAATAGTTCTATTTCTTGGAGTATCCCACTAAATCCTCTTCCCTATCCAAATTCTCCAAAAATAAAACAGCAAACACGAAATCCCAAGACTGATTATTGAAGACAACGAGCGGAAGTGTGTGTGTGCACCTGGCTGTGTGCACCTGCCTAGTGCCTGGTTATGGTGTAAAGGTGGGAAGGACCCAGTCAAAATATCAGCGGCTCCTGCAGTGGTAGTGCTACACAGGATTTCCATACAAAAGAGGGGTGGGTCTGACCATGTGTGTTAGGCTATCCATACACAGCTCGAGAAGTTCAGACGATTTCTCCTTCCACGGTAAACAGCATGGGTGGTGTCAAGGCTGCCTTAATACAGTGGGGCTGCCGAACAGTGACTGCATCTCAGTAATTTTCCACCCAGCTCAGTTGATTTTCTGTTGGGCTGGGGGATGCTTGCAGGGTCCAATTTCACCCAATCCAGCAAGAATTGGCCAAAATTCATTCCATCTATGGGCAGCTTATAAGGGATGGGCTGGTGGAGTGGTTGTCACATCCTCCATGTTTCTGTCCTCATTGGGTGTCAAGCAACAGACGAATGAACAGACAAATGAACTCTGATAAACTCTCTCAATGTAATAAATACCATCACGGTCGCTTGTGCATTTGTACAAACTCCTGGACCCTCTACAATCAGGCTTCCGCCCAGGCCATGGTACAGAAACAGCACTCCTGAAGATATGGGACGATGCCCTCGAAGCAGCAGATGACGGAGAATCACGTCTCCTGGTACTGTTGGACCTCAGTGCAGCGTTTGAAACTGTGGACCGCAATACTCAACTCATCCGTCTCACAGAAGTAGCAGGAGTCACAGACGTAGATCTACAATGGTTCGCATCCTTCTTAGGAAATCGTTCTCAGACAGTGAAACTAGGAGTCTTCACCTAAAACCCGGGCAATCTCTTGCGGAGTTCCTCAAGGATCACCCTTGTCGCCAGTGCTCTTCAACATATACATCCGCCCACTCCTCAAAATCATCAGAAGATCAAACCTCTGCTTCCACTCGTACGCTGACGACACCCAATTATATTTTCGTATCACCAGACAAAAAGACCATCATCAGCAATTACAAAAATGCCTCACTCTGATAGACAACTGGATGACCACTAGCTCCCTGAAACTCAACAAATCGAAAACAGAACTTCTTATGCTACATGCAAACCAAAACTCCCGAACCGGAACCAAGATCCCTTGGACACCACCCACCATCTTTGGACAGACCATCTCCCCAAGGACCAAGGTCAAGAGTCTCGGAGTCATCTTTAACTCTGAAATGTCAATGGATGCACAAATAGGAGCAGTAGTCAGTGGTTCTCACCATCTGCTCCGCCTGCTACGCAGACTCATCCCCTTCATTCCAAAGGAGGACAAAGCAGCGGTAGTTGGAATGGTCATTAATTCACGACTTGAATATGCAAACTCCCTTTACATAGGTTTACCCCAATATCAACTTGCGCGCTTACAACTTATCCAATACTCGGCGGCAAGGCTGATAACAGGAAAAAAAACCTGGGAATCCATCTCCACCACCCGGAGGAGCCTACACTGGCTAACCGTAAAGAATCGGGTCATATTCAAGACCCTCTGCCTGACCCACAAATGCACTTATGGAGACGCTCCGCAATACCTTCTCAAGAAAATAAAACACTACACACCCAATCGCAGTCTTTGATCGTCTAACCAAAACCTCCTCCTCATTCCCAAATCCCGCTACAAATCAAAGGGGGAACGGAGATTCGCTGTCCAAGAACCACGGCTATGGAACGTTCTACCGAACGATATCAGCATGGAAGAAAACCATCAGGCCTTCAGGAAAAAATCAAGACCCACCTCTTCTAAGAAGCTTGACAACAAAGCACCAATACAGTGCCTTGAGGCGATTCAGTTCGCATTGTATCGCTATACAAATTATTCATTCATTCGGGAGGGACACGCAGAGCCAATGCCCTCTCCACCTGTCCAGTGTATCACTGCTATCTCACTCCCACCCTTTTGAGTCTGGTATGCAATTTTATGGGGTACCTCATGCAAAAAATGTAAAATAAAATGAGTGAGGTCCCCCAGAAAATCCATAAAAGACTCTTCGGTATGGTATGCATTTTAAGGTGAAACACCATGCAGAAAAAGCAAAAAAAAATGTATGCAGCCCCCCTAAAAATCTATACCAGGCACTTTATCTGAGGTCCTCCCTCCTTAACCATATCAGGCTACATGCCCCCGGCAAAGTACCTTGTTGATGAGGACAAGGGCCTCTTCCCCATAACTCTGGCCAGTGGTTGTGGGGGTCTATGGGTGGGGAGGCTTATTGGAATCTGGAAGCCCCCTGTGCCCCCAGATACTGTATGGATTTGTAAGAGGTTCATCACAATCCCACCTCATTCACAAAAAAAAAATGTCTAGTCTAGAGATAAAGTTACCCAAATGTCTTTATTTAAAAAAATAAAAATCATGATGCCAGCTGCCCACCGGAAAAAAAAATACAAAAAACTGACAACCCAACACACAGAATAAGTCCTGATGGTACCACTAGCCGTATCAAAGCTCCCTGAGTTGTTATTGCCCAGAAATGGGCATGTAGCCATAATTAGGCAATGATATAACCCCTCTGATCTTGCTCATTTTCTTACATTCTGGGGCTGACCACTGACACTGCCCAGAGTCATCGGAGCATAGAAGCGGATGACGTTCTCGAAGAGACCGGACAGTCATTTCTCCTCCAGGCAGGGGCGTTGCTAGGTGGAAAAAAAACAGGGGCTTCAGCCCGAAGTCCGAGCCCAGCACCGGGGGGCGGGTGGTGGTGTGTGTTACCTACCTGACGCACGCTGACCTACTTGGCATACACTGACCCACACTGACCATTACACTGACCTACCTGACATACACTGACCATTACACTCAGCTACCTGACATACACTGACCATTACACTCACCTACCTGACATACACTGGCCATTACACTCACCTACCTGACATACACTGACCATTACACTCAGCTACCTGACATACACTGACCATTACACTCACCTACCTGACATACACTGACCATTACACTCACCTACCTGACATACACTGGCCATTACACTCACCTTCCTGGCATACACTGACCTACCTGACCCACACTGTCCTACACTGACATGATACACTGACCTACCTGACTTCAGGTGATGTGACCTCCTCCTGCAGCTCAGCCGCAGTGTTTGCGGCTCGGCCGTAGAGTAGACAGCAGGCACTCCAGGCAGCCAGAGCCATGAACCACAGCCGCCCCCGCCCAAGCGCTGAGTGGGTATCTTCTCACAGTGGCGTGGCGGCCGCATTGTACTTCCCGCCTTCTGGAGCCTGCAGCGCCTATAATGGACGTCACACGTTCCGTGGTCCCTGCTTAGGACTATTGGGACATCCATCATAGGCGCTGCAGAAGGCTGGACCTGCTATGTCACTCGGCCGCGGTCAGATCGGTCCCCGCTCGGCGGTAGCTCTCGGGCTTAGGGCTAATAATTGAACCGTGCATGCCCGGGACCCGGGGCTTTTTGGGAACCCACTCGGGGCTCCAGCCACCGTCAGCCCCCCCCCCCCCCCTTGCCAACGCCACTGCCTCCAGGCTTATTGGCTTCCTGATTGGCAGGGGGGTGAAGCAGGAAGACAATAGAGAATATTAATATGCTAATGTCACACAAGTGGGTGGGCTCAGGCGCAGTGCTCACCGCATAGAGATTAGGGGTCGGGCACATGGAGATTAGGGGATGCGGCTCCCCTGCATTACTTAAGAGCGGCCGCCACTGCTACTACTACTGAAGGACTTCACTCACTTCTGAAACCACTGTGCGCTATTTTTAAGGCGAGTACTGGGCAGTGTGGTCAAACTCTGAGCCTACTGGACTGCACAGCCATATTTGGACAAACTGAATAAATGGTGTAATAGGAAAGTAAGACTATGAATATGGGATTTTGGTAATGAAAAGTCTATCAGACTGAATATCTATTGACGGGTCCTCCATAGGGCTTTAATCTGCTAAATTCACCCAGTTGGGGCACCAATGTTCAAAAAAATGCATTCACCTATATCATATTTTTTTCGTTCACATTAAAACATTATTAAACTAATACTTAACAATATGAAGTGCCCATACAAGAGATCCTCTTATCGTATTCAATAATATCTATGATCATAATATCTTCCTTTCGTCTCCAAGCACACTGCGGCTCGCATATTAGGCCTGCTTATTAGTTTCACATTTCAATTGTTCTCCAAGTCTGAAGTCGATACTTGCAGTGGGATGAGACTACTTCTCAGCGTGTTTCACAGATAATAAATCCCCACAGTGGATTTCATTTCATCCATAATCAAGATCTCAATAAAAAAACATTTACCAGTATTCATTCAAAGCCTAATAAAAGCCATTGGGGTCGATTAACTAAACCTGGAGAGTCCAAAATCTGGTGCAGCTCTGCACAAAAAACGATCGACTTCCAGGTTTTAATTAGACATGTGCATAACAAAAAAAATTGTTTATTTTCGTTTCGTTTTTTTCGTTTCCGTTGATTCGTAACGATTCGTAAATTCGTAAGTCGTCGGTGTTCGTATTCGTAACGATTCGTAAATTCGTAAGTCGTCGGTGTTCGTATTCGTAACGATTCGTATTTTCGTAAGAGTCATTTTTTGTTGATTCGTTTTTCCGTTAGTTTAATTTTCATTTATTCGTTTATTCAAAATTCGGACGCATTCGTATTTTTTCATACATTCGTAACATTTGTAGATTCGTAATCGGAGCATAATTCATAATTTTATGTAATGTGTATGCTATTATTACATTTTAAGAGACACGGAAAATTACGAATCGAAAAAAAAAAAAAGTTACGAATTTATGAATTTTTTCGTTCAATCCATTCGAAGCACGTTAAGCAGGACCATTGTAAGAGACACGGAAAATTACGAATCCAAAAAAAAAGTTACGAATGTACAAATTTTTTCGTTCAATCCATTCGAAGCACGTTAAGCAGCGCCATTGTAAGAGACACGGAAAATTACCAATTCAACAAAAAAAAAAAAGTTACGAATGTACAAATATTTTCGTTCATTTTGATTTTCGTTGTTCCTGTTTTCATTTTTTCGGATTTTCTTCTTCGTACATTCGTTGTTTCTAATTTGTTTTTTTTCGGATTTTCGTTGTTTTCGGATTCGTTCGATTCGAACGATTCGTTATTCGTTAAAATTTTTAGCAAATCGTTCGTTCATTCGTACAATAACGAAAATAACGAAAGAAAAAACGAAAAACGAAAAAAAACGAAACGAATTGCACATGTCTAGTTTTAATGTCAAAGCTTAATTGAAAAGGCTGAAGTTAGAAGATGATTGGATACCATGCACAGCGGCACCCGATTTTGCACTCTCCAGCTTTAGTAAATCAACCCCATTGACACAATGGCGTAAATACAACACAGCTCATTTCTGGGTACTTACTGTAGATGGAGATAGGTATATGAAAAAAAATATGCCATTCAGTGCACAGATACTGAACACAAGCAGCCTAATGCCGCGTACACACGGTCGGAATTATCGTCGGAAAAAGCTCTGAGGGTTTTCCCGTCAGAATTCCGACGGAATTTCGCTCAAACTGTGTTGCCTACACACGGTCACACCAAATTCCCTCGGTCAATAACACCACGGCATAAAACACGTTCGACTGCACTATAAAAGGGAAGTTTAATGCTTCTGAGCATGCGTCGAATTGTTTCTGAGCATGCGTCGGAATTTTGCGTGTCGGAATTGCATACACACGATCGGAAAATCCAATAGAAAGGTTTTCCGTCGGAAAAATTAAGAACAGGTTCTCAATCCAAAGTCCGTCGGAAATTCCGACAGAAAAAGACCGATGGGCATACACATGGTCGGAAAATCCGATGAAAAGCTCCCATAGGACTGTTTCCATCGGAAATTCCGACCGTGTGTACGTGGCATAAGGCTAGCCATACACACAGGGCTGCTGTTAGGAATCACTGGGCCCCATACAGCCTACCTGGCAGGGCCCCCCTCAAATATATCAAAACAATATTTTCACAAAAAATATATTAAAATCATTCTTAGCGGACACAAAGGTAACTGAGAAGCTGTGTGAATTGGCCCTTTTTTAAATAGTTTTTTTACATTTTAAACAAAAATAATGTATAATTTTTTTTTAAATGTTTAACTGTTTTAAAAAAAAAAAAATTACATGTTATTGAGTTTTAAAAGGGATTAAAACAATATAGGGTTACAATTTGTTATTTTTTTAACTGGACAGGGAAGCCGGCAGCTGTGTCTGTGTCTCTTCCTGCAGCAGCTGAAAGTCGGCGGGAGGGAGAGAAACCAGTTTTCAGCTGCTGCAGAGAGCCACACAGGGCATCCTGTAATTGCCCCTCCATCCGACTGCACTGATTCCCTCTGCTGTTTGGGCCCCCCTGTGTGCCCAAGCCCCCTACAGGAGGACTGGTGGCCCCCCCTATCAGCAGCCCTGCATACACACATTGTGACTAGGGGTGAGCAGAACTGCCCTGGGTTCAGTTCAAGCAAGGTTCAAAGAAGTTCAAATGCTTAGTGTGTAACATAAACACATAAGCATCCCACAATAGTCCAGTAACCAGGTAAAGTGGACAATACTTATCACATCTCTAAAGCCCCATACACACGGTAGGATTTTCCCATGGATTCTGTCCTATCGGACAATGTTGTCGTAAAATCCGACCGTGTGTAGGCACCATCGGACAGTGTACGTCGGATTGTCCGACGGACAAAGTCCTATCTCCTGCTGGATAGATTTTTCGACAACAAAGTCCGATCACACCAAATCCGATCGTGTGTATTGAATTCCGACGGACAAAGTGCTACGCATGCTCAGATCACATTACAAGACCAAAGCTATTGGCTACTAGCCTCTACGTAGTCCCGTCGTAGGCAACAAACGTCACCACGTTCAGAATGATCGGATTTACCGACAACTTTGTCCGACCGTGTGTATGCAACACCAACATCGGACAAAGTATGATGGACAGGATCCGACGGACCTGGTCCTCGGATAATCTGCGCGTGTGTATGGGGCTTAAGAGGATTAGCAGACAGAAAGAAACAATAGGCGATGCAATTAACTCAATTAGCAATGGGAATGCATATCTAGGAGGCACACAATGGGTGAGAGACACTTCATAGTAAACACAAAACTACCTAATAAACAGATTACAGCTGGAAATCCCAGCATCAGGTTGTTTTGAGCTGATTATAATCATCTCCTTTGAGCCTCTGAATCTAAGAGGGGGTTAAAGCATTCAATGCTGGTTTGGGCTGTCTATTCCCCAACAGAGGCCCCAAATCTGTATCCGGGTCCTTCAGTTCTCAGAGTCTGCATGTTTCGGGTGGGGGGGGGGGGGGTACATGGACTTGAATCTGAAGTAAAACTGCTCCAAAGGTCCCCCAGGCACACACCTCCCATAGAATAGAGCCCCCTCAAACGCCAGGGCCCATAGTCAGTAGGAAAGAGGTATCCCTGAAGTCCCCTCCAATAGCCACAGTCATAGTGGATACCATGACGGGGATGGGGGGGGGGGGACTGCCCTGGGGAACATGTACCAATGCAAGAACATTAACATTATAAAAATCCATTCAGCCAGGAAAGGTGATTTTCGATTTCTTAAATGCTTAAAGTGAAACATTTAAATTCCTTTAAATAACATGCAGCACATTGACATTTACAAAGAAAAAAAAATGTTAAAAATTTCAGACAAATGGCATTTCATTGACTGCTTCTTTATATATATATATATATATATATATATATATTAAAAAAAAAAAAAAAAACAGAAAACAGACCCCTCTAAGGGTCATCTATTTACTGTGGGGGATCTATGGGGGGATTGTGTGCTGAGCAATGAATGCAATTTGCCAGCAATTACAACTGTATAATTCTTTTGCAAATGTAATTTTTGCTGCAACACACAATATAGCAAGAATGAAAACAAAAAAAATTACATCGAGCCCCCCCCCCCCCAAATATCGTTTGAGCCTGGTATGGATTTTAAGGGGGAACAAGGGGGGACTGTGACAGACCACCTAGCAGCCCCGCCTTGGGTGCCTCCGCTAAACAGTGCTTCCTCGCAACTGGAACACAGGAACAAGTTATTATAGCTGACACTAGCTTAGATGCAAACAGGAACTCGTCCTTAATGTAAACTCACACAGAATTTATACCACACAAAATCAGATAAGATCTTGATCACGTTATCCTAAACAATGCAAACTGTAAACAGTAATATCATCAGTACATCTAATAAACAGCCAGCAGCCTAAGTAACCTATTACAACAGTGCTTTAATTAACAGTAAGACAAGCTATGATTAGGCAGGGAGCCCACCCCAGACAGTCCAGCACCAGTACCCCAGTATTCCACGTATTCAATTCTCATTACCAGCTTCATCTTCTCACTGAGTTTCAAGTTGGCAGAGACCATCATGGCTTCCTTGTGGTAGGGACTTGTCATCTTACATTGTATAACAGGAAAGCTTCCTGAATGCTTGTAGCTCCCTCAAATGCCAGGACCCATAGTCAGCAGGCAAGAGGCCACCCTGCAGTCTCCCCCAAAAGCCTCTGTCCCGGTTGGGTCTGTCACAGGTACCCTTTGCAAAAAAAAGAAAATGTGTATAGTTCCGAGGAAATCCATACCAGACCCTTAATTCAAACATGCAGCCTGGCTGGCCAAGAAAGGAGAGGGTATGAATGTGTGCCCTTCCTCCCCTCCTGAATCATACTAGAACACATATACTCAACATGTGGGGGGTGACTCCCCTGGAAAACACCTTGTCCCCATGTTGGTAAGGACAAGAGCCTCTTCCCCACAACGCTTTCCCATGGGTTGTGGGGGTCTGTGGGCAGGGGGATTATCAGAATCTGGAAGCACCCTTTAGTAACAAGGGGGCCAGCCCCCCGCCGGTATTAAAGTTCAGTCTGAACGGCTTTAACTCTTGTATCCTAAGGCAAGCAGAGACCTGACATAATTCATATACTACCACGCAGTTGCTAAATTTGTAAAACTGCATTAAAACTTTTCCCAAAAACATCTACGTACTTAGCAGAAGTCTGGCAAGTGAGAGTACCGATATGCTTTGTATGCAGCATGAAGCAGGGGATTTTAATTACACATGACATATAATTACTAGGCCGTAAAACCTCTCAGAGAAATCTAAACAAGCCGTAATTGAGCAATATAAAACCATTTAGAGGGAATGTGCATTTTGCTCTTTCATACATTCCAGCTCTCAAACTCTCCACACAATTCATAAATCCTGATATGATAATGCTACATTAATAACAAGCATCTACCCCAATGTATAATTACATCACAATTCATTTGATGCAACACTTGACTATGCTATTATGTACATCAGGCAAATGTGTTATGCCGCGTACACACGATCGGAATTCTCGTCGTAATTCCGCTCAAGCTGTGTTGCCTACACACGGTCACACCAAATTCCGACGGTCAATAACACAGCGGCATAAAACACGTTCGACGGCACTATAAAAGGGAAGTTTAATGCTTCCGAGCATGCGTCAAATTTTTTCCGAGCATGCGTCGGAATTTTGCGTGTTGGAATTGCATACACACGATCGGAAAATCCGATAGAAAGGTTTTCCGTCGGAAAAATTGAGAACAGGTTCTCAATTCAAAGTCCGTTGGAAATTCCGACAGAAAAAGACCGTTGGGCATACACACGGTCGGAAAATCCGATGAAAAGCTTCCATCTGACTGTTTCCATCGGAAATTACGACCGTGTGTACGCCGCATTACATTATAAGAGAATTCAACAAGCATCTACACGAATGTAAAGATAAATCACAATTAATTTGATATAACACATGCTATTCTATAACGTATATATAACGTGTGCTATAACGTATGCAGCCAGGTGCTTAGCGGGCCAGAGAGAGCCACCATAAGGATACTGTGCTGCTCTTGTGCCAACACAGGACTCCTAGGTGGATAAAGCCAAAGCAGTCTAGCCTCCACTCACCAGGAGGAGCTAGTGGGACTAAGAACTGAAAAGATTCTTGTGCAGACCAAGCTGGATTGTGGGAGATATAGTTTATGGGAAGGACTCTACCATGGAGGCGAACGGGACGACAGATTACAATTCCCAGAAGGGAAGCACATAAGGAGAGGAAAGTGAGAAGTTTTCTCAAGATGTGTGTAGGCGTATGCTCTCTTTTGCAACAGGGAAGGTAGAGCTAATCTCTGCTTGGTGTGTGCAGCCGAGGAGCATCATCCCTGGACCGCAGGCCATGATGGTAGCAATTGGAACTGGAAATCGCAGCGCTTTACACAGAGAGCAGTGACAGGTTGTCCAGCATTTGGACCAGTGCCTATTGAGCAAACAGGACTGGTGAGTGGACGCATGTTGGGTATATTTTGTGGCACTGCTAGCAGTAGAGATAACAGAGAAAAGACACATACCCGAGGGTAAAGAGAGTGCTGCTCACCCCTAAAAGGTAACAAAAGGAAAGGATTCCCCCACGTTGGGGTTTTTAGGCAGCGTGCAATAAAAGAGTCAGGGGTATGAATAAATAAAATTGGGTTTTATTAAATGAAAATAATTAATAAATGACACCCAGGTTAGGACATGAGCTCCAATAGGATAAACAGTTAAAATGACATGGATATACATTTAGCAGACCAATGTTCTCATAACGACATGTTAGTACAGTGTCTGTGGTACAGATGAGAGGGAGTCCCTGACGCGTTTCGACCCACAAAGGGTCTTCCTCAGAGGGACAGGTCCGCTATAAAAAACATAATATTAAAGTCATTAACATAAAGTAGTTGCGCAGAGAGAAAAAAGACTCTCTCATGAAAGTGCAATACAGATGTCCCGTAATATTTACCACGGTTATGTTTGTCCTGAAAAAAGGGGCAGTGTTTCCACCTGGAGATCCCAACTATGGAACACATCGTCCGCCTTGCCGGGGGGATACCAAGGTGGTACGAATCCGTCAGAGGCCACATGAGTCTGGGAACGTCAAAGGGTCTTACAAGAGGCCATGTGCCAGGAAGTCCTCTCCTCCCTCCCCATCCAGGGGGGGGTGAGGGAATTGGAAGGAAGAGGATAGCCCAGAGGAGGATAGAAAAATATGTGGACAGTACCTGTGGCAAAAAATCCAAAAAGAGGAGGCAATGGAATTAGTTGAAGGGTAGAGAGGTTTGGACAATATGGTATAATGCTCCTAACCCCATATTGTATATATATGGGGAGGAGTGGTCCATTTGTAACCCATAAGGAATAAAAGCTGATACGTGACATCCCAAGCAGGGTGGGGATCGGGGGTAGGGTATGCAGCCATCGGATAAGCAGCGGTGTGCATGGGAGATGAATATTCCCTATGGAGTAGAGGTAAAAAGTGAGGAATACAGCCATGCAAAGAATGCCTGTAGGTAACTAAAATAAGTGGGTAAAGCAGTGTGGAATGATGATGTAAAAGTGTGGGGGAGAAGGGTCAGGACAAGAGAAAAGAAGAAACCGCGTGATGTATAGGGATAGTGAGGTCAATAGGGAGATGAGGGTGCAACAAACTACAAGTGCCAATCATGAAACAAACCAGAAACCAAAAATAAAATCGACAAGACGGGGAAAAAAAAAAGAAGGAGGGGGGAAAGAAGGGGGGGGGGGGGTGAGAGAGGGTGATTGCACGCTGCCTAAAAACCCCAACGTGGAGGAATCCTTTCCTTCTGCTAGCAGAGAGAGACTGGTCTTTGCTAAAGAGAGTTAACCATTGCATGCAGAATCTTAAAAGGATGTATTCATGTACACCACCTTAAAGATTGGGCCCCAACACATAGACGACAGAAGACTGAGAGCCACTGTTATTAATTGCCATTCAGTTTAGAGCCACAGCCCCCTTCTTTAAAGGAGAAGTCTAGCCTGAGCTTTTTAGGCTAGGCTTCTCCTCTGGGTCAAAGAAGTGCAATTTGTTTTGCACTCCTGTGACCCGGTCTGAAGTCCGCTCTGCGCTGATGTCACTGCCATCAGTCGAGGCAGCACGTCATCTCGACTTCCCAAAGTCTGGATCCGTCAGCTTCCTTGACTGATGGTAGTCTCAGCAAGACGATGAGATGGCTGCTCCCCGCCCCCCCACAGCTCAGCGCTCCAATGAGCATGGAGGAGCAGGACAGGAGCGATGCTGACAGTCAGCATTGCTCTGCTCATGGAGGAGTGAGAACCGAGCCATCTGCTATGTTCGGTGGCTTGGTTCTCAGTGCAGAGACACCGGGGGACAGATGCAGCATCAGTCTGATGCTGCATCTACCTAGGTAAGTATAAATCTAAAATAAAACAAAAAAAACATACTTCTCTTTTAAGTGATTGGCTCATTACATACTGTTGCCTACTCCTAACTGATAATATACTCCTCTTTCAGTCAACCAGTTGGTGTCAATTCCTTGTGTCTTTATATTTGTGCATGTACAGTATAGGTGTATGTAGTAATCCTTTATACAGCCTGGTGTGCCAGAAGGGGGAAAAGCTGTTTACAGAGTTGTGGCATCAGAAAGAGAACCCATTATGCAGCCTAAGGTGAGGGGTGTTGGGGCATAGACCATGGCCCTGTCAGGCGGGTGGCTGTCAGGTAGACTGTATGGAGTCAGTTTGCATAGTGCAGGGGTTAGGAGTGGGTATTGTACACCGTGCAAGGGTCAGTAGTTGGTAATGTAAATAGTACAGGGGTCAGAAGTGGGGAATGTACATAGTTGAGAGTGCAGGGGTCAGAAATCGGTAACGTACTGCAGACTGATATAGAAGAGGCCAGGACTTTAAATTAATTGTTGGGAACCACGGTGCAGGCGATTACTCTGCCTGCACCTGGAAATCATTAATTAGTACCCTTTCTGCCCCCCGGCCCCACCTGAATAAATGGGGCCCAGGGTATTTTTTTTTTAATTGCTGCAGAGGGTGGTGCCCAGAAGTACCGGTACTGGAGAGCCGGCGCTCCCCCTTTTCGACAGCCCTGTCCACACCTCAGGCCCTATACTTAGTTGTGTAATTTCTGTAACTGCCCTCCTCTTGGACCAGAAATAATGGCTGAATCTGCAGCTCAGAGCTTCCAATTTTCTATTAAAAACTATGCACTAAAGTTATTAGTCATTTCTGAAGGCCAGTGACTCTGTCAGGATTGGACTTACACTGTAGTGAATTTGACTCGGCTCAGAACCAGTTTTGTAAGACACTAAACAGTAACCTTCTAGCACTACCCCGGTAGGCACTGCTTGGTATGATAAGTCCTCTGTACTACCACTCTTTGCAATGACTATTCAAAAAATGTGCATGCAGTGTCCCTGAGGCACACAAAATTTTAGTGGGTAGGTTTATGCATTTCTAACAAAGTGGTAAACCTGGAGGTGACAACAAAGTACCTGGTGCCTAACTGTTGGTGTTGACCAGTTTTCGTTGAGGCCTTTCTATAGGTGGTGCACATGGAGATGTCCCTTTAAGACTGTACACAAGGAATGGCTGATGGGCTGCTAAGTAAGGGGTAGTCTCAGTTAGCATTAACTGTGGGCAGCAAGGGGTTAAGCTTGGCAGTTTCGCTCATCACCCTCGGTATGCAACTTCAGTACACTTGGCAATCAGTTTTCCCAAAAGTCTCAGTCCTCACTGGCTGTAGACACATGCGGCAACAGGTCTCCCAGCACTGGTCCCTGGGCACAGTGACTCTGGATGGCTCAGTCTCTAAGCCCTTATATAGACATACACACTTTTGTGAGATACTGTAAATCCTGTATAATAATAATAAATAATGTCTGTTATATATGTCTTCATGCAGTATAGTTCCTGGCACTACCATAGTTGTCCATTAAACTGTTGTATCTTCTCTAATGCAGGAATATCTGGGGTCAGGTGTAGCCATGGCCTCCTGCTAGATGTGGTCTACTCAACACAACGCCGACCTTTCACGATGTGGAAACTTTAAATTGGACCTCGAGGTTGGACGACCCACGATCTATAATAAAGAGGACGATGATTATAATTACCGATCAGACTCTTGATAAATTGGCATTTTCTTCAATTTACGCCACAATTTGTCATCCAGAGGAAGATTCGGGAATAATCTCCGCAAAACGGAACCTCTCTGGGCCCTGACCCGCAACGCTCCTCCGGAGACGAGCCGTCTAGTAGGGCTCACCGAGGAAGAGCTGCAATTAAGATGATAAAGTGAAAAGGTCGTCCGGCGGCGATCCGTGACCGCTAACTTCAGCGCTTGTCATGAGGTTTCATCAGCACCGTCTGTAATTATCTCTCTTCGCTCCCGTCCTCTGGCCTTTCGCTAATCAGTGTCTCTCCGAGCCGAGTTTTATTCTTTTCCCTAAAGGCGAAAATTCGAGTTGTTTTCCAGAGTAATTTCCGAGCAACCATTGAAATCCATCAGTGGGTGGCTGTCCAGGAAACGTTGGGACCGTGCTCAATCACCAAAATGCTTTGCCTAAATTTTATAATCCAGCAAAGTCTGTTACCTATTTTACAGTGTTCCTGGGTAGAGCCGCCGTCTCTGGACCCACGACTTGGTGCTACATATTGAAGAACATATAAAGAGAGAGTGCCTCCAATGAGTTTCGAGGGATTACAAATCCCTCTTCAATAGGGCTTGTATGCTGGCAATAATTGATGACTGGAGATATTACTGGACCGAATTACCTTCATTTTTTTTATTCCAGAAAAACCTGTTACCTATTTTCCAGTGTTTCTGTGTGGAGCCGCAGTCTCTGGGCCCAGGGCCGTTTTTAAGGCAGGGCAAAAGGGGCAGCTGCCCTGGGCCCTGTCATTATTGTGGGGCCCAAATCAGCTGCCTCATGCTTGCCAACTATCCTGGTTTAAATTCCCTCGACCCTTGAGGTTTTAGTCCTGTGCTGTGTCCCGATATCTCAGTGTGAAGTGCTGCTACTGATGCTGCCCAGCTCTGCCCTATTGTTGTGTACAGATGACTCACCTTCAGACGCTGTGTTTACATGTAAATTACCGGCATTCATATGTAAATAGCGGCGGCCGGCGGCATTGATATGTATATCATGCCCCCCTGAGGTCATATCCACAGTAATCTCTAGCAACCAATCAACAAGCAGATATCATGTGCTGCAACATCTAGCAACTAACCAGTGAGTTGTAAAGTGTTCTGTAACCTCTAGCAACCAGCCAGTGAGCGCTAATGATACCTCTGGTAACCAATCGCAATAGCTGTCTAATCCAGCAAAATCTTTTATTTCTTTTGCATTGTTTCTTGGTGGGAACCCATGACTTGGTGTTAAATATTGAAGAATATATAAAGAGAGTGCTTCCAACGCGTTTCGAGGGATTACAAATCCCCATTCAGTAGGTCTTGTATGTGCAATGATAGTAGAGATAATACTGGGCTACTTTACCTGAATTTTATAATCCAACAAGGTCTGTTACCTATTTTACAGTGTTTTTGGGTGGGGCGGCAGTCTCCGGACTCATGACTTGGTGCTCCATATTGCAGAAAATACACTATATTACCAAAATTATTGGGACACCTGCAGGGGTGGACTGACAAATCATGGGGCCCCTGGGCAATAGGAGAAGATTATGGGGCCCCCGGGCAATAGGAGATTATGGGGCACCCGGGCAATAGGAGAAGATTATGGGGCCCCCGGGCAATAGGAGATTATGGGGCACCCGGGCAATAGGAGAAGATTATGGGGCCCCCGGGCAATAGGAGATTATGGGGCCCTAGGCAATAGATTATGGGGCCACACAGTATACACACACACAGACACACAATATACACACACTGTGTACACACACACACACACTGAAAAGGTACTGGAGAGGCGGGGCAGCTATAATCTTGGGATTTTTAAAAAAAACACAGATTTTTACATACTGTCCCTGCTTTTATTGAGGCTGGCAAACCTGATGGGGCCCCTTAGTGGCATGGGGCCCTCGGGCAGTGCCCGAGTGCCCGAATGGTCAGTCCGCCCCTAGACACCTGCCTTTACACGCACATGCAAAGGGCATCATAGTCTTAGCCCCCGTACACACGGTCGGAATTTCCGACCACAAAATCCGTCGGATTTTTTCAGACGGATTTGGTCCGACGCTGGTGTTGCATACACACGGTCGGACGAAGTTGTCAGAAAATCCGATCATTCTGAACGTGGTGACGTTCGTTGCGTACGACGGAACTACGTAGAGGCTAGTAGCCAATAGCTTTGGTCTCGTAATGTGATCTGAGCATGCGTGGCACTTTGTCCGTCGGAATTCTCTACACACGATCGGAAAAAGTCTGATCAGATTTTGTTGTCGGAAAATTTGAGAGCAGGATCAGGATCCTTTGGGATCAGGATCAAAAAAGTCAGATGGAGCCCACACATGGGCAGATTTTCCGACAACATGGTCCGATCGGACATTTTCCGTCGGAATTTCCGACCGTGTGTATGGGGGCTTAAGCCCCATACACACGGTCGGACTTTTTCATGGATTCTGTCCGATCGGACCATGTTGTTGAAAAATCAGACCGTGTGTATGCACCATCGGACAGTGTACGTCGGATTGTCCGACGGACAAAGTCTTATCTCCTGCTGGAAAGATTTGCCGACAACACTGTCCGATCACACCAAATCCGATCGTGTGTACGGTTGTCCGACCGGACAAAGTGCTACGCATGCTCACATCACATTACAAGACCAAAGCTATTGGCTACTAGCCTCTACGTAGTCCCGTCGTAGGCAACAAACGTCACCACGTTCAGAATGATCGGATTTTCCGACAACTTTGTCCGACCGTGTGTATGCAACACCAACATCAGACAAAGTATGACGGACATGATCCGACCGACCTGGTCCGCGGATTGTCCGACCGTGTGAATGGGGCTTAAGTCTGTAGGGTTCAATATTGAGTTGGCTCCACCCTTTGCAGCTGTAACAGCTGCAACTCTTCTATGAAGGCCGTCCACAAGGTTTAGCAGTGTGTCTATGGGAATGTTTGACCATCGCCAATAAAGCAAGGTCCATAAAGTCATAGATGAGTGAGTTTTGGGTGGAGGAATTTGACTGGTCTGCATAGAGTCCTGACCTCAACCCGATAGAACACCTTTGGAATCATTTAGAGCGGAGACTGCAAGCCAGACCTTCTGGTCTATAACAGCTTCAACTCTTCTGGGAAGGCCGTCTACAAGGTTTAGGAGTGTGTCTATGGGAATGTTTGACCATTCTTCCAGGAGCGCATTTGTGAGGTCTGGCACTGATGTTAACGAGAAGGCCTGGATCGCAGTCTCTGCTCTAATTCACCCCAAAGCTGTTCTATCGGGTTGAGATCAGGACTCTGTGCAGGCCAGTCAAATTCCTCCACCCCAGACTCGCTCATCCATGTCTTTATGGACCTTGCTTTGTGCACTGGTGTGCAGTCATGTTGGAACAGGAAGACGCCGTCCCCAAACTATTCCCACAAAGTTGGGAGCATGAAATTGTCCAAAATAACTTGGTATCAGGGCTTGTGCAAGGATTTTTGACGCCCTAGGCGAAACATCATTTCACCGCCCCCCCCAGCTCCACCCCATTTGCCCTACCCATGTATACCCACCAGCGCCCATCAATGCAGCCTACCAGCGCCCATCAATGCAGCCTCACCAGCGCCCATTAATGCAGCCTCACCAGGGCCCATCAAATGCAGCCTCACCAGCACCCATCAAATTCAGCCTCACCAGCACCCAATAAATGCAGCCTACCAGTGCCCATCGATGAATGTTTGCTTGCTTCCATTAATTCAGAAGTCAGGACACAGACACAGTCCTCCGCCGCCAACTGCGCCTCTGACACAATGTGCGAACGGAGCGGTGGCTGCCTGCTGATGCTGAGACTTAGTTGCTTGCTTCAGAGATAAGAGAGTAGGAACACCAGTGGCCGGGCGCCCTAGGCAGCTGCCTAGTTTGCCTAGTAGTAGTACCGGCCCTGTTTGGTATGCCTTAAGTGTTTGGTACGCCTTAAGTGTTCCCTTCAATTTAACTAAGGGGCCACGCCCAACCCCAGAAAAACAATCCCACACCATAATCTCCCCTCCACCAAATGATTTGGACCAGTGCACAAAGCAAGGTCCATAAAGACATGGATGAGCGAGTTTGGGGTGGAGGAACTTGACTGGCCTGCACAGAGCCCTGACTATGGATGAGCTTCGAGTTCGAGTTGAACTCATGTTCGACTCGAACATTGCCTGTTCGCCTGTTCAGCGAACAGCGAACAATTTAGGGTGTTCGCGGCAAATTTCGAAAAGCCGCAAGCACCCTGTAAAAGTCTACGGGAGAAATCTAAAGTGCTAATTTTAAAAGCCTATAGGCAAGTTATTGTCATAAAAAGTGTTTGGGGACCCGGGTCCTGCCCCAGGGGACATGTATCAATGCAATTTTTTTTTTTAAAAACTGACGTTTTTTTCAGGAGCAGTGATTTTAATAATGCTTAAAGTGAAACAATAAAAGTGTAATATTCCTTTAAATTTCATACCTGGGGGGTGTCTATAGTATGCATGTAAAGGGGCGCATGTTTCCCGTGCTTAGAACTGTCCCTGCACAAAGTGTCATTTTTGCAGGAAAAAAAGCTATTTAAAATCACTCGCGGCTATAATGAATTGTCCCTTATCCGAGTACGCAACCTGGCAGGCCGCAGGAAAAGAGGGGGGGGGACGAGAGCGGCCCCCCCTCTCGCCTGAACCGTACCAGGCCACATGCCCTCAACATTGGGAGGATGCTTTGGGGGTCTAAGACCCCTAAAGCACCTTGTCCCCATGTTGATGAGGACAAGGGCCTCTTCCCCACAACCGTGCCCGGTGGTTGTGGGGGTCTGCGGGCGGGGGGCTTATCGGAATCTGGAAGCCCCCTTTAACAAGGGGACCCCCAGATCCCGGCCCCCCCCCTGTGTGAAATGGTAAGGGGGTACAAAAGTACCCCTACCATTTCACCAAAAAAGTGTCAAAAATGGTAAAAATGACAGGAGACGGTCTTTGACAATTCCTTTATTAAAATCTTCTTTCTTCTTTCTTCATCCTTCGGTTTCTTCATCTTCTCCTTCCTTCATCTTCTTCCATCTTCTTCTTCCATTTTCTTCTTCCTCCGATCCGCTTCTTCTTGCGCTGGTCTTCTCGTCCTTCTCGTCCGGCATCTTCTTCCGTCGGCGTCGGTGTCGGTGTCTTCTTGGGCCGCTCCGCGCAATGGGAGGCTCCCGCTGTGTGAGGCTCCGCTCCATCTGACAGGTCTTTTAAAACGGAGGGCACCTGGTGACCCCGCCCCCCTCTGACGTCATGGGGAAAGCCATCATGGAATTCCCCATGACGTCCCTGTGCGTCAGAGGGGGCGGGGTCACCAGGTGCCCTCCATTATAAAAGACCTGTCAGACGGAGCGGAGCCTCACACAGCGGGAGCCTCCCATTGCGCGGAGCGGCCCAAGAAGAGACAGAGACACCGACGCCGAGGCCGACAGAAGAAGATGCCGGACGAAAAGGACGAGAAGACCAGACCAAACCAGACCAAAATGGAAGAAGAAGATGGAAGAAGATGAAGGAAGGAGAAGATGAAGAAACCGAAGGATGAAGAAAGAAGAAAGAAGATTTTAATAAAGGAATTGTCAAAGACTGTCTCCTGTCCTTTTTACCATTTTTGCCACTTTTTTGGTGAAATGGTAGGGGTACTTTTGTACCCCCTTACCATTTCACACAGGGGGGGGGGGCGGGATCTGGGGGTCCCCTTGTTAAAGGGGGCTTCCAGATTCCGATAAGCCCCCCCGCCCGCAGACCCCCACAACCACCGGGCACGGTTGTGGGGAAGAGGCCCTTGTCCTCATCAACATGGGGACAAGGTGCTTTAGGCAGTGGCGGAATAATAAGGGTCGCAACAGTCGCAAGTGCGACTGGGCCCTGTAGTTCTCCGCCACTTCAGGGGGCCCACCGGCCGCCCGCCCGCCGGACTTTCCGGGGTGCGTGCGGCATTATTCACTGTAACTGTGTGTGGAGTTCATGCCATGGGGAGGGGGGCTTTCACCCACTGCGAGGGGAGAGAAGAGAAGCGCTCTGAGACCGTGTGTGGGCTCCGCCCCCGCCTATCCAGAGCCAGAGACACTGTAAGGGAGGCGGGACACTAAAACAAAAAACTTTAGACCAATACAGTGAAGGCGGGGGAGGAGCTTTCTGAGGCAAGGCATTCTGGAGGAGCCTGGAGGCACGCTTACTGAGGAGGGGGAATCGATCGATCGATTGGCGGTAAGTCACCGTTTTGCATTGCGATCGATCCCAACCTCCACCAACTCTGCGGCACTGCCTCTTACTGATCCCACCCCCTCCAGTGCCACCACCCCCTCCAGACTGTGCCATCACCCCCCCTCCAGACTGTGCCACCCCCCAGTGCCACCACCCCCCCCCCTCCAGTGCCATCACCCCCCCCCCTCCAGTGCCATCACCCCCCTCCAGACTGTGTCACCCCCCCCCCCCCTCCAGTGCCACCACCCCCCTCCAGACTGTGCCATCACCCCCCCTCCAGTGCCATCACCCCCCCTCCAGACTGTGCCACCACCCTCCTCCAGACTGTGTCACCCCCCCTCCAGTGCCATCACCCCCCCCTCCAGACTGTGCCACCACCCCCTCCAGACTGTGTCACCCCCCCCCTCCAGTGCCACCACCCCCCTCCAGACTGTGCCACCACCCCCTCCAGACTGTGTCCCCCCCCCCCCCCTCCAGTGCCACCACCCCCCTCCAGACTGTGTCACCCCCCCTCCAGTGCCACCACCCACCTCCAGACTGTGCCATCACCCCCCCTCCAGTGCCACCACCCCCTCCAGACTGTGCCACCACCCCCCCCCTCCAGTGCCATCACTCCCCCCTCCAGACTGTGTCACCCCCCCCCCCTCCAATGCCACCACCCCCCTCCAGACTGTGCCATCACCCCCCCTCTTGTGTCACCCCCCCCTCCAGACTGTGCCACCACCCCCCTCCAGACTGTGCCATCACCCCTCCTCCAGTGCCACCACCCCCCCTCCAGACTGTGCAACCACCCCCCTCAGACTGTGCCACCACCCCCCTCCAGACTGTGTCACCCCCCCTCCAGTGCCACCACCCCCCTCCAGACTGTGCCACCACCCCCCTCCAGACTGTGTCACCCCCCCCCCCCTCCAGTGCCACCACCCCCCTCCAGACTGTGTCACCCCCCCCCCTCCAGTCCCACCACCCACCTCCAGAGTGTGCCATCACCCCCCCCCCCTCCAGTGCCACCACCCCCCTCCAGACTGTGCCACCCCCCCAGTGCCACCACCCCCCTCCAGACTGTGGCATCACCCCCCCTCCAGACTGTGCCACCACCCCCCCTCCAGACTGTGCCACCACCCCCCCTCCAGACTGTGCCACCCACCCCCCTCCAGACTGTGTCATCCCCCCTTCAGTGCCACCACCCACCTCCAGACTGTGCCATCACCCCCCCTCCAGTGCCACCACCCCCACCACCCCCTCCAGACTGGTGCCACCACCCCCCCCTCCAGTGCCATCACTCCCCCCCTCCAGACTGTGTCACCCCGCCCCCTCCAGTGCCATCACCCCCCCTCCAGACTGTGCCACCACCCCCCCTCCAGACTGTGCCACCACCCCCCTCCAGACTGTGTCACCCCCCCTCCAGTGCCACCCCCCCCTCCAGTGCCACCACCCCCCTCCAGACTGTGCCATATCCCCCCTCCAGACTGTGCCACCACCCCCCTCTCCAGTGCCACCACCCCCCTTCCAGTACCACCACCCCCCTCCAGTGCCCCCTCCAGTACCACCGCCCCCCTCCAGTGACACCACCCCCCCTCCAGTACCACCACCCCCCCCCTCCAGTACCACCACTGCATTGGTGACACCGGCTGCACTGGGGACACAGGTTGCTCTGGGGACACAGGCTGCATTGGTGACACCGGTTGCTCTGGGGACACAGGCTGCATTGGTGACACCGGTTGCTCTGGGGACACAGGCTGCATTGGTGACACTGGTTGCTCTGGGGACACAGGCTTTTTTTTTGGGGGGGGGGGGGCCTTTCCTGATTTCTTGCACCGGGGCCCTGAGGTTTCTAGTTACGCCTCTGGCTTTAGGGGTCTTAGACCCCCAAAGCATCCTCCCAATGTTGAGGGCATGTGGCCTGGTACGGTTCAGGCGAGAGGGGGGGCCGCTCTCGTCCCCCCCTCTTTTCCTGCGGCCTGCCAGGTTGCGTGCTCGGATAAGGGTCTGGTATGGATTTTGAGGGGGACCCCACGCCATTTTTTTTGGCTAGGGTTCCCCTTAAAATCCATACCAGACCTCAAGGGTCTGGTATGGATTTTGAGGGGGACCCTACGCCATTTTTTTTTTTGGCTGGGGTCCTCCTTAATATCCATCCCAGACCTGAAGGGCCTGGTTATTGAATTTGGGGGGACCCCTACGCTTTTTTTTTTTGTTTTTTATTAATGAATGACAGTTCTCTGTGTTACAGGAGCCATCAATTCATTAGCCGCGAGTCATTTTAAATAGCTTTTTTCCTGCAAAAATTACACTTTTTTGCAGGGAAAGTTCTAAGCACAGGAAACCTGCCCCCTTCACAGGCCACCTATAGACACCCCCCAGATGTGATACTGCAATGCTGTTCTAACAGCACGCACACACATATCCCCAGAAATAGAGCACATATTGTCAGCAGCACACTGACACGCTGACACTGACTGAAACATAATATGCGAGGCCGCCGGCGCGGCGGCCTCTTATACTGTGGGGCGTGTATTAAAGCCCCTGAACACCCGGTGCTCGATTCGAACATGGGTTCGAATCGAACACCGGGCTCATCCTTATCTGTGACCCCTCAAAGCACCATGTCCCCATGTTGATGAGGAGAAGGGTCTCTTCCCCACAACCCTGGCCGGTGGTTGTGGGGGTCTGCGGGCAGGGGGGCTTATCAGAATCTGGAAGCCCCCTTTAACAAGGGGACCCCCAGATTCCGCCCCCCCTGTTTGAAATGGTAAGGGGGTACAAAAGTACCCCTACCATTTCACAAAGAAAGTGTAAAAAATAGTTAAAAAACACACTGACACCGTTGAGAAAAGAAATTTTCCCTGGAATGTCCCCCCCCATTCATTCTCATTGTATTTTGCAGCTGTGACACCGTGTGATATATACCCTGGGAATTCTATTCACAAATCCAGAGTTTGCTTTTTTTCCCCTTCCTAAGAAGTTGTTTTTTTTTTTTCCCCACCGTCTTCGCTTCATAGGTCTGATTACATTTTAATAATCTAAGCAATTTGACGCTATCACCAGCTAGAGACGGATCCGCCGCGCTCTCCTCCAGACACCATTATCCCGCTTTATTCCGTCGGCTCTGAGAATAGAGGGCGTCACACTCCCATGAATACAATTAGCGCCGTTTGCCTGGATTCGCACGCGCTGATACGCTGCCTATAGAAGAAGCTGAAAATTGATTCTCTTGGCTTGGACAGTCTCGTCTTTATTGAGATTTTAAATATAAAAGGAGCAAAAACATATTAAAAAAATAAAAATAAAATAAAAAGCCAGAAATTGAAATTTATGTACAGAACGCATGAAGAGTGTTTATGACGGTGATGGTTACGGGAGAGTTTTTATCGGTTCGTTTTTTTTTTTTTTATAAAAATGTTATAAAAATGTTAAAAAAATTTATAAAAATGTACTTAAAATTAGGAATTTAAAGGAATTTAAATCTGTTACAGGTGTCAAAATGCTAATTTTATTCCACCCTTTCGTTGCCGGAGTTTTTGCAGGTTATTTTTTACAAACATGTTTTAAAAAAGGTATGTGAACCCCCCCATACATCAGATTTTTTGAAAGGAGCTAATGTACAGAAACCATATTTATAGGGCCACATCCCTTAGAATACGATAAATATTTAGGACAGAAATATGGGACTTGCGAGCGCAAGCGCATAAACACAAATTCATATAAAAATATAAATGTATTAAAGAAAATTTGACAAAACATATATCATGTATCTAGAAAATATTTAAAAAGAATACATCTCTGAATACAGATTGAAGTTTGCAAATATCGATATGTCTCAACATGTTTCGCCTTCAATAAGGCTTCTTCAGGAGAACTGACTAGTATCGTACATGCTATGTTCACTGTAATGAAAAAACAAGATCAAACACAAAATACAGAACATCATATATTTTCTAAAAGCAGACACCCTAGAGAATAAAATAGCGGTAGTTCCATTTTTTTTTACGTCACATGATATTAGCGTAACAGTTTGTGAAATTGCAAAATTTCTGTAAAGAATGCACTAAACATCTTAGGGCACACAAACGCAATAAAATACGCAATATTTTTAATATAATATAAAAGATGAGGTGGCACAGAGTAAATAGATTCCCAACAAAGGCTTAAAATTGCGTGCCCGCTGTGAAACGGCGACAAACTTTGGTACCCTATATTTTCTATAGGTGAAGCTTTAACCACTAAGGACGAGCCTCTTTATGAGATTTGTTAAGTTAAAAACTGTTTTTTTTGCTCATAAATTACTTAGAACCCCCAAAAATTATAAAAAAATTAATTCTAACACCCTAGAGAATAAAATGGCGGTCGTTGCAATACTTTCTGTCACACCGTATTTGCGCAGCGGTCTTACAAGCGCACTTTTTTTGGAAAAAATACACCTTTTTGAATTAAGAAATAAGACAACAGTAAAGTTAGCCCAATTTTTTTTTATACTGTGAAAGATAATGTTATGTCGAGTAAATTGATACCCAACACGCCCCGCTTGTGGAATGGAGTCAAACTTTTACCCTTAAATCTCCGTAGGTTTAATAAATTCTACAGGTTACCAGTTTTGAGTTACAGAGGAGGTCTAGGGCTAGAATTATTGCTCTCACTCTACCGATCGCGGCGATACCTCACATGTGTGGTTTGAACACATTTTCCAATGCGGGCGCTGCTTCACGTATGCGTTTCGCTTCTGCAAGCGAGCTTGGCGGGACAGGGGGGCGCGTTTAAAAATTTATTTTTTTTTTCTTATTTATTTTACCTTTTTATTTTTATTTTTTTATACTTTAAAAAAAAAATGGTGTCACTTTTATCCTTTTAACAAGGAATGTAAACATCCCTTTTAATAGAAAAAAAGCGTGAAAGGACCTCTTAAATATGAGACTTGGGGTCATACAGTCCTCACATCACATCTCATATTTACACTAAAATGCAATAAAAAAATAAAAAATAAATTGTCATTTAAAAAAAAAAAAAAAAAAAAGTCCCTTTAATGCCCCGTACACACGGTCGGATTTTCCGACGGAAAATGTCCTATCGGACAATGTTGTCGGAAATTCCGACCGTGTGTAGGCTCCATCGGACTTTTTCCGTTGGATTTTCCGACGGACAAAGTTTTATCTCCTGCTCTCAAATTTTCCAACAACAAAGTCCTATCGGACTTTTTCCGATCGTGTGTACGGGGCATAAGAGGTATGGGCGTAAGTGATGTTTTGACGTCGCTTCCGCCCTGCAATGATATGGAGATGGGTGGGGGCCATCCTCCCCTCACTCATCTCCATACCAAGCAGGAGAGTGGACCGATCGCCTCCGCCGATGCCGACGGCTCCGGTAAGCGACAGAGGACACAGGAGCGTAGCGGGAGTGGCTCTCTCCCGCTGCCGATAAAAGGGATCTTGCGGTGAATCCACCGCAGAGACCACTTTTATCATGAAGCAGACCCCCCCACTGAAGAAGAGGATACCGGGGTTATGATAGATAGCTGCTGATATAACAACGATATTCCTCTTCAAAGTAGCGATGTAAAACTGCGGTGGGCGGTCCGTAAGTGGTTAATATAATATAAAAGATGAGGCGGCACCAAGTAAATAGACTCCCAACGCGTAAAGGCTTAATTGCGTGCCCGCTGTGAAACGGCGACGATCTTTGGTCTGGGGAAAGAAAACTTTGGTTTTTGGAAGGACTTCAATACCAGGCACTTTTACCCCCTTCCCGTCCAGGTAAATTTTCAGCTGTCGCAATTTGAATGGCAATTGCGCGGTCATGCTACACTTTACACAAATGAAAATTATATCATTTTTTTTCACTCAAATAGAGTTTTCTTTTGGCGGTACTTAATCAAAACTCTTTAATTTTTTTTATTTTTTGCTGAATAAACAAAAAATTAAAAAATTTGAAAAAAATGCGTTTTCTTCGTTTCTGTTATAAAATTTTGTAAATAAATAATCTTTCTTCGTAAATTTAGGCCAGGATGTATTCTGCTACATTCCTTTGGTGAAAATAACCCAAATCAGTGTATAATATTTAGTCTGTAGGATACAGGGCCTTGAAAAAGTATTCATACCCCTTGACGTTTTCCACATTTTTCATGTTACAACCAAAAACGTAAATGTATTTTATTGGGATTTTATGTGATAGACCAACACAAAGTGGCACATAATTGTGAAGTGGAAGGAAAATGAAAAAATAATACAAATATTGTAAATATGTGAAAAGTGTGGGGGGGTATGTATGTATGGCGCCCCCCGGAGTCAATACTTTGTAGAACCACCTTTCTCTGCAATTACAGCTGCAAGTCTTTTTGGGGATGTCTCTACCAGCTTTGCACATCTAGAGAGGACATTTTTGCCTATTCTTATTTGCAGAATATTTCAAGCTCTGTCAGATTGGATGGAGAGCGTCTGTGATCAGCAATTTTCAAGTCTTGCCACAGATTCTCAATGGGATTTAGGTCTGGACTGTGACTGGGCCATTCTAACACATGAATATGCTTTGATCTAAACCATTCCATTGTAGCTCTGGCTGTATGTTTCGGGTCGTTGTCCTGCTGGAAGGTGAACCTCCGGCCCAGTCTCAAGTCTTTTGCAGACTCTAATGCTCTGTACACACAATCGCACATTCCGACAACAAAATCCATCAGATTTTTTCCGATGTTGGCTCAAACTTGTCTTGCATACCCACAGTCACACAGAGTTGGTCGGAAGTTCCGAATGTCAAGAACGTGGTGACGTACAACACCACCGAGCCGAGAAAAATTAAATTCAATAGCCAGTGCTGCTCTTCTGCTTGATTCCGAGCATGCGTGGCACTTTGTGCGTCGGAATTGTGTGTACACGCGATCGGAATTTCCAACAACGGATTTTGTTGTTGGAAAATTTGAGAACCAGATCTCAAATTTTGTGCAGCGGAAATTCAGATGGAAACTGTCCAATGGAGCCTACACACGGTCGGAATTTCCAAAAACAAGCTCCGATCGCACATTTGCCGTCGGAAAGTCTGACCGTGTGTACGTGGCATAACACTGCGGCCGCCACTGCTTGATAAGTTCCTGCTCTGATCCGAGCAGAAGTTGCCCCCCCCTCTCCCCTTTGCCCGCAGCCTTCTGGGACACATCATAGGTCCCTCAAGGCTGCAGGACCATTCACAAAGCTCAGAGCAGCTGTGTAAGAGCCGCAAGGAGCTACAGCCGGCCTGCCAGCCCCGGGGACTCATAGACTGGTGAAGAACTGGCCTGGGTGAGGACAGTGCTGGATGTAATGTCTCAGGCAGTGAGCTAGTAGTGTTTTTGTAGAGGATCACAGCTTCAGACTTATATACATACTATGTCGTTAAGTGGTTACACCTTATGGCAAATTACATATGAAGGAACAAAGGTATGTTGAAGGATTAGTTGGGGTTTATTTAGAGAGTTTATATACAGCCATAACTTAGTTATCAGGAGGGTCAGCAAGGCATTAGCAGTTCAGAAGTACAACGTTTATGCAGTTCAGGTATACTTGCAGTGAGTTGCATTATGCGGATGGGGACACTCCGTAGGGCCGGACAGAGTGGGGCTCTGTCCGGCCCAAACGAAGAGGATGAAGCGGGGCTCTGTCAGGCCCAAACGAAGAGGAGAAAGTGGGTCTCTGTCCGGCCCAAAGGAAGAGGATTAAGTGGGGCTCTGTCTGGCCCAAACAAAGTGGATGAAGTGGGGCTCTGTCCGGCCCAAACAAAGAGGATGAAGTGGGACTCTGTCCGGCCCAAACAAAGAGGATGAAGTGGGGCTTTGTGTGGCCCAAACAAAGAGGATGAAGTGGGTCTCTGTCCGGCCCAAACGAAGAGGATGGAGTGGGTCTCTGTCCGGCCCAAACGAAGAGGATGGAGTGGGTCTCTGTCCGGCCCAAACGAAGAGGAAGAAGTGGGGCTCTGTCCGGCCCAATGAAGAGGAAGAAGTGGGGGCTCTGTCCGGCCCAAACGAAGAGGATGAAGTGGGTCTCTGTCCGGCCCAAACGAAGAGGATGAAGTGGGTCTCTGTCCGGCCCAAACGAAGAGGATGAAGTGGGGCTCTGTCCGGCCCAAAGAGGAGGATGAAGTGGGACTCTGTCTGGCCCAAACGAAGAGAATGAAGTGGGGCTCTGTCTGGCCCAAACTAAGTGGATAAAGTGGGGCTCTGTCCGGCCCAAACAAAGAGGAGGAAGTGGGGCTCTGTCCGGCCCAAACACAGAGGAGGAAGTGGGGCTTTGTCCGGCCCAAACAAAGAGGATGAAGTGGGGCTCTGTCCGGCCCAAACAAAGAGGAGGAAGTGGGGCTTTGTCCGGCCCAAACAAAGAGGATGAAGTGGGGCTCTGTCCGGCCCAAACAAAGAGGATGAAGTGGGGCTCTGTCTGGCCCAAACAAAGAGGATGAAGTGGGTGTCTGTCCGGCCCAAACGAAGAGGATAAGGTGGGGCTCTGTCCGGCCAAATTGAAGAGGAGAAAGTGGGGCTCTGTCCGGCCCAAACGAAGAGGATGAAGTGGGTCTCTGTCCAGCCCAAACGAAGAGGATGAAGTGGGCCTCTGTCCGGCCCAAACGAAGAGGATGATGTGGGGCTCTGTCCGGCCCAAACGAAGAGGAGGAAGTGGGGCTCTGTCGGGCCCAAACTTGAAGAAGTAAGCAGCAACGTGCAGCTGGTGCACTAGGCCTGGTAACAGGTTCCTAACACGAACGATGAGTCATTGGCGGCAGCTGTTTAAATAGGAACAAGAGGAGGTATCAGGGGATGTGGCTGAGACCTCATCAATGTGCTGAGGGGATAGTGGAGATGACTGAGCCCCCAGTGGATGAATCAGACATTACACTGGATCCCTGGACAGGTAAGTGTCCTTTTTTATTAAAAGTCAGCGGCTAAAGTATTTTGTAGCTTCTGACTTTTAATTTTTTTTTTCTTTCTAGGGTGAAGATCCTCTTTTATTTCCACAAGGTAATACAACAAAAATAATCACAGTGGGAGAGAGAGAAAGGTTAACGCGTTTCGCTGTCCTCTCAGCACTTATGATTGAGCGCTGAGAGAGGTGTGAAATGCCTTATCTTTTTTTTCTCCCCCCCGCTGTAATTGTTTTTGTTGTTTTATGCTGCTTTGTATTATCTCATGGAAATAAAGGTGGACCTAGGGTTTGGAGTACAGCCATCTGGATTACTTTTTTCCCAGTTACACGTAGAGCATTGCTAGCTGGGAAGGCACCGGATTGGAATGTGTGTGAGGTGTCGAAGAGAGTGGAATCAGCTGACGCAGCGTTTTCTTGTTGACAACTTCTTTACTTGAATAAAGTTATTTTTACTGATAAACTTGAGCATTACGAGTACATCTCTCGTCTTCACATACATGTAGAATCGGATCACGTAATTGTGCTGAGGTAGAATGCTGAACACAACACTGTCCTTAGCTGGTTTTCCAAGAGATAAGGTGCATAAGGAACATAGTGCTGCCCATACCTGTATTGGATATTGTCCATAGCAACAAAGTCCATAATAACTGGAGTCCCTGAAGATGGCTCTTTTAAGGGGGTTGGCGACAGCAGAGAAGAAATCACATTGCGGCAATCTGCCCTGACCAGTGAACTCCCATAGGTCAACAGTGGTGGACCCAGGGCTGGTCCTCTTCAGAAGTATTTATACCCCAAAACACAGGATAGGACACATCTTCAGAGGAAGAAGTCACACACGACCCAACCTCTGCAGCAATCAGCACTAATACCTAAAGTGACGTTCCACCATAATACAGTAACTTTGGCACAATAACTAAAAAGTAACCGTAACAATGAGCACCTGCTTACATGTGTGCCAAAGGTGGCTAATCAGTGGCTCTATACAGTCGAAGCATTCACTGGACATTGTGCCTCTGTTACCGATAGCGCCCCTGTCAGGACGCCGGACGCATGGATTCCTATGGTGGGGGTGGGAGGGGGGTGGTACTTTTTGAAGCACCTGATTAGAGCCAGAGGCTCTAATAGGCTTCAAAATAGGGTGGGCTCGGGGGCACAGAGAGTGCGCCCTGATCCCACCCAATTGTGTGACGATAGCAAATAA
>CM053027.1:619925583-619928083 GCA_028564925.1 Lithobates sylvaticus | reverse complement strand
CTGTAATATCCACGTCCTCTCCCCACTGTAATATCCACGTCCTCTCCCCCCACTGTAATATCCACGTCCTCTCCCCCACTGTAATATCCACGTCCTCTCCCCCACTGTAATATCCACGTCCTCTCCCCCCACTGTAATATCCACGTCCTCTCCCCCCACTGTAATATCCACGTCCTCTCCCCCACTGTAATATCCACATCCTCTCCCCCACTGTAATATCCACATCCTCTCCCCACTGTAATATTGGCTGGGTATCGCAGAATATTGGCTGGGTATCGCAGAGTATTGGCTGGGTAGCGCAGAGTATTGGCTGGGTAGCGCAGAGTATTGGCTGGGTATCGCAGAGTATTGGCTGGGTAATGCAGAGTATATTGGCTGGGTAATGCAGGATATTGGCTGGGTAATGCAGGGTATGTTTACAAGTGATCGCTCCGTCATTTGACGGAGCGATCACATTGTAAACAGTGGCCGGGTGTACCAAGATGGCCGCCGCTCCGGAGCTAGGCCGAAGCCGCGGCCTTTCCTAAGGCCGCCGGGTGTACCAAGATGGCCGCCGCCGCTCCGGGAATTGGGCCGAAGACGCGGCCTTTCCTAAGGCCGCGGAGCGCTCCGCGGATCGTGGGGTGTGCCGATCCGAACGGGGTGGCCCGTTCGGATCACGGATCGGCGACGATCCGTTGCACCCCTACTATATATATATATATATAATCCACATGCATAGTGTCTCTATCTAATGGTTATTCCCCCCTCCCCCCTTTTTTATTCTTTGATATCTCTTTATTTTAAGTTGAATATATAGGTATCATGATGATGGATTATATCTTTTTTGTGGGAGAATATGATGCTGTAGGGGGGTAGTGCCTTTCTTTTCTTTTTTTTCCTCCTTTTTAGTCCATTCATTTTTGTATATTGCATATTAAACATCACGATGTAGAGATTTGTATAATTGTATGGTTATATCTTTTTGTGAATTTGTGTGTGTGGGATGCTATGAACAGTATAATGTATGCAGTTGTTTTTTTATATGCAGCTGCAATTTCGTGATTCGGGCATTCTGACTCACATTGCTCCACAAATTCTTGACAAAAAAAAGTATTTAAATGTATGTTTATACACATATATATTATATACAGTTTATATATTTTTTCATGTTTTTAACTTTTTCTGCATTTTTGTATCTGATGCTCGAAATACAAACTCATTTTTATGCAAGAAGTTTTTCTGTAACTTGTTGTAATCTAATAAATGGTTTTAGGTGTATATATACAGTATCTGACAAAAGTAAGTACACCCCTCACATTTTTGTAAATTTTTTCATGTGACAACACTGAAGAAATGACACTTGTCTACAATGTAAAGTAGTGAGTGTACAGCTTTTAACAGTGTAAATTTGCCGTCCCCTCAAAATAACTCAACACACAGCCATTAATGTCTAAACCGCTGGCAACAAACCCCTAAGTGAAAATGTTGGGCCCAATTAGCCATTTTCCCTCCCCGGTGTCATGTGACTCGTTAGTGTTACAAGGTGTCAGGTGTGAATGGGGAGCAGGTGTGTTAAATTTGGTGTTATCACTCTCACTCTCTCATACTGGTCACTGGAAGTACAACATGGCACCTCATGGCAAAGAACTCTCTGAGGATCTGAAAAAAAGTATTGTTGCTCTACATAAAGATGGCCGAGGCTATAAGAAGATTGCAAGACCCTGAAACTGAGCTGCAGCACGGTGGCCAAGACCATACAGCGATATAACAGGACAGGTTCCCCTCAGAACAGGCCTCGCCATGGTCCACCAAAGAAGTTGAGGTCACGTGCTCAGCGTCATATCCAGAGGTTGTCTGAAATAGACATATGAGTGCTGCCAGCATTGCTGCAGAGGTTGTAGGGGTGGGGGGGTCAGCCTGTCGGTGCTCAGACCATACGCCGCACCCTGCATCAAATTGGTCTGCATGGCTGTTGTCCCAGAAGGAAGCCTCTTCTAAAGATGATGCACAAGAAAGTCAGCAAACAGTTTGCTGAAGACAAGCAGACTAAGGACATGGAGTACTGGAACCATATCCTGTGGTCTGATGAGACCAAGATAAACTTGTTTGGTGTCAGATGGTGTCAGGCGTGTGTGGGGGCAACCAGGGGAGGAGGACAAAGACAAGTGTGTCTTGTCTACAGTCAAGCATGGTGGTGGGAGTGTCATGGTCTGGGGCTGCATGAGTGCTGCCGGCACTGGGGAGCTACAGTTCATTGAGGGAACCATGAATGCCAACATGTACTGTGACATACTGAAGCAGAGCATGATCCCCTCCCTTCAGAGACTGGACCGCAGGGCAGTATTCCAACATGATAACCACCCCAAACACACCTCCAAGACGACCACTGCCTTGCTAAAGAAGCTGAGGGTAAAGATGATGGACTGGCCAAGCATGTCTCCAGACCTAAACCCTATTGAGTATCTGTGGGGCATCCTCAAAAACGGAAGGTGGAGGAGCACAAGGTCTCTAACATCCA
>CM053027.1:619813083-619920583 GCA_028564925.1 Lithobates sylvaticus | reverse complement strand
AGACTTATATAGGGACATGGGGGACAGGGTCACATGTTCATGTCACATGGTGACCCCGCCCCCTTGCGATGTCACAGTCCCAGCATCCTCCGGGACTGTGACAACACAAGGGGGCGGGGTCACCATGTGACATGTGCATGTGACCCTGTCCCCCATGTCCCTATATAAGTCTCAGCGCAGAGCGGCACAGGCATTCCGGGCAGAGACAGCGTCGGGTCAACATCGGAAGAAGAAGAACAAGAAGAAGGACAAGAAGAAGGACAAGGCGCTGGCGGCGCGGAAGACGACGACCGCCGCAAGAACAGAAGAGACCCCCGGAAGACCCCCGAAGGCGGATCGAGACCCCCAGACGGCGGCGACGACGAAGAAGGTAGCCGGACTTCCCCCGCTCGGTAAAAGAGCTTGGTAAATGGCGGGGGAGTCCGGCGAGAAGACCCCCAAGACGGAAGAAGACCCCCGAAGGCGGATCGAGACCCCCAGACGGCGGCGACGACGAAGAAGGTAGCCGGACTTCCCCCGCTCGGTAAAAGAGCTTGGTAAATGGCGGGGGAGTCCGGCGAGAAGACCCCCAAGACGGAAGAAGACCCCCGGAGCAGTGCAATAAACTATTTTTTCAAAAGTGTGGGTGTTTTTTTTTACTTTACATTTTACACCTTAGGTGAATGGGTAGGGGTACATCGTACCCCATACTCATTCACATAGGGTGGGGGGCCTGGTATCTGGGGGCCCCCTTATTAAAGGGGGCTCCCAGATTCCGATAAGCCCCCGCCCGCAGACCCCGACAACCAACGGCCAGGGTTGTCGGGAAGAGGCCCTTGTCCTCATCAACATGGGGACAAGGTGCTTTGGGGTGGGGGGGGGCCGCACGGCCCCCCTTTCCCCAGGGCACCCCCCATGTTGAGGGCACGCGGCCTGGTACGGCTCAGGGGGGGGGGGCGCTCGTTCGTCCCCACTCCTTTCCTGGCCTGCCAGGCTGCGTGCTCGGATGAGGGTCTGACATGGATTTGGGGGGAACCCCCACGCCGTTTTTTCGGCGTGGGGATTCCCTTTAAATCCATGCCAGGTCACGGAGCTAGCGCGGCGGCAGTAACTGCCTACGCTAGCTACGTAACCTGAAGTCACGTGCTAAATGAACGGACTTGCCGATGAGCGGCAAGTCCGTTCATTTCAAAAGTCCCGCGGACTTGCCCACTAACGGCGGGATTGTCCGCTGGACTGCCAAGTCCAGCGGATAATTTTAAAACCAAACTTAAAACTTTGGTCCGCCGCACTTTGGCGCCAAAAAGTCCGCCGGCGCCCACACACGAGGGGATTATCCGCTGGACTTCAGTCCAGAGGATAATCCCGCGGGATTGTCCCTTCGTGTGTACGCGGCATTAGTCTCACTAGGAAGCACGGGGAGAGGTTTGTTTACACAGACCTCTCCCCATTCTTCAGCTCTGTGACCCGATCGCGGGACACCAGCGGCGATCTGGTCCGCTGGTCCCGCGGTCACAGAGCTCAGGACCGGGTCGCAAGCGTGCCGCCAGCGGCGCACACGTTACCCGCGGCTAAACTCTTAAAGAGACACATACAGGTACGTGATTGTGAACAGTCGCGGCATTCTGCCGACGTATATCGGCGTGAGGCGGTTCTTAAGCGGTTAAATTAATGTAATCTGGTGAACCTCCCATTTTTCAGGTATTGGTTTGTTTTGCATATGTCTGCCTTTGGTAGGTTATATGATGCACTTATCACTTATCCCCATTAAAATCGGTGCTGGGGTTCCTAAGCAGCATTATTGGATAGCTAGCCCCACCCACTGCTACCCGACAACGCTGGACAAAAGAGACGGGCTTCTTACTGCACAGAGGAGAGGGGGTGTTTAGGGCACAGAGCACACGGCCCCCACCTTCACTGAATGTTGCAGGCCAATCATTTGATTGATGCCTCCCCAGCACTATAACCCCTCTACACCCTAGATATTTCCCCCAGCACTGTTACCATATACCATAAGATACCCCTTGTATTGTGACCCCACTACATCCCTGATACCCCCTACACTGTGGTCTCTCTACATCCCTGATACTTCTAGCACTATAGCCACCCAAGATACCCCAAGCATTGCTACCCCCTATACACCCCAGATACCCCTCAGCATTGTTTTCCCCATACACCCTTGATATCCCCCAGCGCCATTATTCCATCCATGTAGTACCCCCTTTTCCAGTGGAGATACAGTGCATGTAAACTTTTGCCTGCCCACCTCCAGCACTGGACTCACCCATACTAATCAAGCAGGCAGAAGGAGGGGTGGAGGAGGGAGCATCCTTCCGGGCATTCCAAGCCCTTCAGTGCAAACAGTGCTGGACAGCTGGGCTCACCATGACACCATCCACAATGCCACTTCCGCAGGTGGCCTCTCAGTGCTGCCGACTCAGCAGCTCTCACCCCAGCTCCTACCCCCCGCAGCCTCCCAGTCTCGAGCATTCAAGCTGCATGGGGCGGGGTCAGAGCATCACTGGCGCTCCCGGCCCTGCCCCTCCCTGCTGGCTGTGAAATAATAGGTACCGTTCTGCACAGCACGGCGCGCCGCTGCCAGCCTGCCTCCCTTGTGTATCCTTCACTCTCAGTGCCATCAGGGGGACCCCAATTTTGGGGCAGCGTGGGCTCAAGGACCATCTCCCACAGTTGCCAATTAGTTCTGAGGAGCTGACAACGGTAATAGCTGGTGGCTTGCATTGTGTTAATATCAGCGGCTAGGGAGCAGCCCTGGTCATCATGACCAAACACACAAGCCGGCAACAGCAAATGCTGGCAGAGGGCAGATGCTACACTAGCCTATCTTGGACAAATGTAGTACCTACTGGCATGTGCTGTTGTCAGCTGTTGTATTTGTACACATGGTGCATAAATGCATGGCATGGAGGGCTGCAGAACTGAGAGGGGGCAGTGTTGCCTATACTTCTCCAATAGGAACACCTATAATTTGGGCTTCTGCCTGGGGTGGAACTACGGTCGGCACTGACAGTAATAAAAATTTTATATTTCCAAACCACAGCACTGATTTTAACTTTCAATAATTTTTATTGTTTGAATAAGAAAGACATATTACAGTCAAAAAGAAAAACACTGTTGGGAAACAATGAAGCAAATCCATATATAATATACAGCACAACTTGGTTAGAGACGATGGGTATAAGAAAAAAGACAATATGTCAGGCATCTGTATGCATAACCTTCTGCTGAAATTAAACTTATGGAAGGAGACTGGTACAGGTGAAGGCAAACTTGGGCCATTGGAACAGTAGGGAGTATCACTCACTTACTCCCATAAACATATGGAGAAGAGTGTAGGGCTGAGTGCCCCCCGCCACCCCAACTGGGTACTAGCTGTGGGGGGGAGCACCCCTCCCCGCACCCGAACTCCGAGACTGTGGCCCCTCTGACGTTCCTAGAGGCTGTCAAGAGAGTATCTCGCTCTCAGCAGTGAAAAAACTAAAACAGAATAAGTAACAGCAGCAGTATTGTCCTTCCATGTGGAGAGCCCCAGGAAAATGGGTAAATGTCCTTTAGAGTTCCACAGGTGAGGAGTCTAAGTTCCGTCCATGTCGTACGACAAGTATCAATACTAGAGAGTAGAAAAGAGAGAAGGAACAGAAGAAGAAGCGGGACAGTAGCTGAGCTGCGCCCTCTGTACAGTAATGAGATTGAGGATCAGAAAACGGAAGGAGAAAGGAAGAGAGTTTTCCAGGATCAGACGGTTCCTGCGTATGCATTGCAGGAGCAGAATACTGAAGGAGAAGAGAGTTAAGGGATAATAGGGGGGAAAAAGGTGGAAAGGAAGGGAGGGAAAGCAGGGGGGAAGTAGGAAGAGAAGAAGGGTCAGACCAGGGGGAGATCCCGTATAGGGGGATTATAGATCTGGGAGAAGGGAAATATTCTGGAGTTCAGCCCAGGGTGACTCAGCACTGATTTTAATGGGCACAAGTGCTATGGGCACAGTGTCCCCTGGGGGGGTTTACCAAGCCTTTATAACTTCTGGTAAGAGTTCTTCTTTAACCTTTCCAACATGGAGGAGTTCATGGCATAACATTCAGGGCTCAGGGAACCCCTGATACTAACTTCTATATCTACAGCTCATGGTTTGATAACATAATCAGCAAGTTAAAATATAAGAATATATAAAAGAATAAGGAACGCAGTTCACATAGCATACCTGATGACCAGAGCTGCTCTATATGACAAAATGATTTACAGTAGCAATAATGAAATAAAACCAAAATAATAATAACAGCAATAAAAGATATGCAAGGAGTGAAAACTGTAGCGTTCTCTCACATTGGTGGTCAATAGAGAAATACCCCTTTACATTAATGGTCCATGGGAAAGTGCTCCCTCACATTGGTGATGATCATTTTAGGAACCCTTTACATTGATGATGACTGGTGGTCAGTGGTTGAAGGGCCCAGTTACAAAAGTGAACACTGGAAGAAGGTCTCCCTTAAACTGGTGGACAGTGGGATACATGGGCGTCCGCAGGTAGGGGCAAGGGGGGGCTAGTGCCCCCCTCCTGGAATCAGGGATCGGATCAGGAGTTTGTTCCCCACTCGGTCTTTTTCCTAGCGCTAGCGTCCAGCCCTGTCCTCACCCAGAATGAAAACGGGTCTTGCCAGCTGCTGGCCATCATGGACATCCTACTGGCATGCAAGGTACCGTACTGAGCATTACACACACCACTGGGACATAGGGGCACTTGAGGGACTGCAGACAGGGCTAGGGGGTGCCTCTCTCTGACCCCCTATCACCCCTCTCTGTCACCCCTCTGTCTTTTTCACCACCCTCTCTCTGTCACCCCACCCCTCTGTCTCTCTTTGTCACACTCCTCTCTCTCTGTCACCCCCCTATGTCTCTTTCTCTCACCCCTCTCTCTGTCACCCCCTCTGTCTCTCTCTGTCACCCCCTATGTTTCTTTCTGTCACCCCTCTCTCTGTCACCCCTTCTCTGTAACCCCCACATGTATGCAGTCTCTTAGAGTCTCTTGTGCCATGTCCGCAGTCTCTTATAGTCTCTTGAGCCATGTATGCAGTTTCTGACAGTCTCTTGGGCCATGTATACAGTCTCTGGTCATCTCTTGTGCCATGTCCGCAGTCTCTTACAGTCTCTTGAGCCATGTATGCAGTCACTGACAGTCCCTTGGGCCATGTATGCAGTCACTGACAGTCCCTTGGGCCATGTATGCAGTCTCTGACCATCTCCTGTACTACGTCTGCAGTCTCTGACCGTGATAATGACATTGTCGAAAAGGGTGAGAGCATGGGTGACCTTAAAATTATGCCCCCCCTGAAAAAAGTTCTGCGGACGCCCATGGTGGGATAATGGCCACATTGCATTGGTGGTTATTGTAAGAAGAGCCCCATTATACAGCTAGTCAATGGGAAAATGACCCCAAAATACTGGTGGACAGGGAGAGAATGGCCTCATTGCACTGGTGATCAGTGGGAAGAATGCGCCTTACATTTGCGATCAGTGAGAATTATTCTCCTTACATTGGTGGTCAGTGAGAAGAATGTACTTTACATTGGTTGTAAATGGGAAGAATGGTTTTGTCATTTTATCTTTTACTGAGGTTTTTATTTTTATCTTATTTTTATCTGGAGTTCTGTTTTAATAATTTGTAGCATCAGTTTTATGAATGGATGATATGCTATTGGCCAAGCAGCAGAAATTATAATGTTAGGGCCAATGTCTATGGGCTCTTGTTTCCTTCGGAACCGCTTCTCTCTCCTTATAAGTGAATGGAAATGCAAAAGCAACCTAAATGGGTTAAACTCCAGGTCACATGAAGTCAACCGCAGATTAGAAGAAAGTCAACTGCAGATCAAAAGAAGCGCAGGTCTGAAGGAGGTCAGCACCTCATGGCAAAGAACTCTTTGAGGATCTGAAAAAAAAGAATTATGGCTCCACATGAAGATGGCCTAGGCTATAAGAAGATTGCCAAGACCTTGAAACTGAGCTGCAGCCCGGTGGCCAAGACCATACAGCGGTATAACAGGACAGGTTCCACTCAGAACAGGCCTCGCCATGGTCCACCAAAGAAGTTGAGGTCACGTGCTCAGCGCCATATCCAGAGGTTGTCTTTGGGAAATAAACTTATGAGTTCTGCCAGCATTGCTGCAGAGGTTGAAGGGGGGGGGGGGGGGGTCAGCCTGTCAGTGCTCAGACCATACGCCGCACACTGCATCAAATTGGTCTGCATGGCTGTCGTCCCAGACGGAAGTCTCTTCTAAAGATAATGCACAAGAAAGCCCACAAACAGTTTGCTGAAGACCAGCAGACTAAGGACATGGATTACTGGAACCATGTCCTGTGGTCTGATGAGACCAAGATAAACTTATTTGGTTCAGATGGTGACAAGCGTGTGTGGGGGCAACCAGGTGAGGAGGACAAAGACAAGTGTGTCTTGTCTACAGTCAGGCATGGTGGTGGGAGTGTCATGGTCTGGGGCTGCATGAGTGCTGCCGGCACTGGGGAGCTACAGATCATTGAGGGAACCATGAATGCCAACATGTACTGTGACATACTGAAGCAGAGCATCATCCCCTCCCTTCAGAGACTGGGCCGCAGGGCAGTATTCCAACATGATAACCACCCCAAACACACCTCCAAGACCACCACTGCCTTGCTAAAGAAGCTGAGGGTAAAGGAGATGGACTGGCCAAGCATGTCTCCAGACCTAAACCCTATTGAGCATCTGTGGGACATCCTCAAACGGAAGGTGGAGGAGCACAAGGTCCCTAACATCCACCAGCTCCGTGATGTCATCATGGAGGAGGGGAAGAGGACTCCAGTGAGAACCTGTGAAGCTCTGGTGAACTCCATGCCCAAGAGGGTTAAGGCAGTGCTGGAAAATAATGGTGGCCACACAAAATATTGACACTTTGGGCCCAATTTGGACATTTTCACTTAGGGGTGTACTCACTTTTGGTTGCCAGCGGTTTAGACATTAAAGGGGTTGTAAACCTTTGTGTTTTTTCACCTTAATGCATCCAATGCATTAAGGTGAAAAAACACTAGCAGTGACCGCCCCCCCAGCCCCCCCTGTTTTACTTACCTGTGCCCTGGAACTTGACCCACGGGGATGTGCTGTGTCTCTGCCTGGGGTTCTCGTCTCTTGATTGGATAGATTGATATCAGCGCAGCCATTGGATCCCGCTGCTGTCAATCAAAGCCAATGACGCGGGCACCGGGGGCCATTGCATTTGGCCTCTATGGACGCTGAATGCTGGACTCGGGAGTGCACCCGCAATGTAATCCCCCGGGAGAGCGCTTCTCCTAGGGGGTTATCTGATGTAGGGAGGAGCCGCAAGAGGCGCTGGGGGACCCCAGAACATGAGGAATCGGGGCCACTCTGTGCAAAACTAGCTGCACATTGGAGGTAAGTATGATATGTTTGTTATTTAAAAAAATAAAAAACAAACCCTTACTAGACATGTGCACAATAGAAAAATTTGTTTATTTTCATTTTGTTTCTGTTAGTTTCCGTTGATTCGTAACGATTCGTAAATTCGTAAGTCGTCGGTGTTCGTATTCGTAACGATTCATATTTTCGTAAGAGTTATTTTTTCGTTGATTCGTTTTTCCGTTAGTTTAATTTTCGTTTATTTCGAAATTCGGACGCAATCGTATTTTCGTAGATTTAGTTACATTCGTACTTTCGTTAGATTGATTTATTCGTACTTTCGTAACATTGTTTTCGTAGATTCGTAATCGGAGCATAATTCATAATTGTATGTAATGTGTATGCTATTATTACATGACATGTGAAGGACCTAACCCACAGTCCCTTAAGCCATCCATTAAACATAATATCTAACCCCTCCAAATCCCCTCACAAATGACATGACAAGATTTTGGAGTAAATGGCCTTGACGGCCTTTTATTAACAATTACCTTAAAATTAAATAAAAAACATTTTAAATAACTCTTAACCAACTTTATGTACTTTTGGGGTCTTCTCGGGGAACCCCACCCCACTGGTCACTGCGCCAAACTTCTTTAAACATTAGGCCTCCGGTCGCAAGCCCCCAGACCCGGAGACAGTACTCAACTTTCGCAGTGACCTACCTTTAACCCCTTCCTGGTTAACCCCTCGCTAACCGGAAGGTACCTGATAACCCCCATCCACAGATGGGTACCAACCATGTTAACCCCATCCCACAGATGGGTACCAACCATGTTAACCCCATACCACAGATGGGTACCAACCATGTTAACCCCATCGCACAGATGGGTACCAACCATGTTAACCCCCATCCCACAGATGGGTACCAACCATGTTAACCCCCATCCCACAGATGGGTACCAACCATGTTAACCCCCATCCCACAGATGGGTACCAACCATGTTAACCCCCATCCCACAGATGGGTACCAACCATGTTATCCCCATCCCACAGATGGGTACCAACCATGTTATATATGCATATAACTACCATATTCTCTTCCTCCAAAGACCCAACCACTGCCCGGGCTGTCCTTACAGCCCCTATCATAATTGACCATACTCGGGAGGGTGGGTGGGAATCTTCTCCTCTGTCGCTCACTGATGACCTCACTCACATTTCTTCTTCCTAACTTCCTAACCAAGCGCCTCCCCTGCTTCGGCCCCTCCCCTTTTCTTAAAGGGGACAACTTTTTCTCTCCACAACCATGACTGTGCTGTCCACACCTGTCATGCAGTCCCTACGCCAATGCTTTTCTCTCCTTCTGCTCCGGGACTCTCTTTTTAAGAGACACGGAAAATTACGAATCGAAAAAAAAAAGTTACGAATGTACAAATTTTTTCGTTCAATCCATTCGAAGCACGTTAAGCAGCGCCATTGTAAGAGACACGGAAAATTACCAATTCGACGGAAAAAAAAAGTATTTTTTCGTAGTTTCGTTGTTTCTAATTTGGTCAATTCTGATTTTCGTTGTTTTTCGGATTCGTTCGATTCGAACATTCGTTAACATTTTTAGCGAATCGTTCGTTGATTCATACGATAACGAATGAACGAATATAACGAATTTTAACGAAAAACGAAAAAAAAAAAAACGAAACAAATTGCACATGTCTAACCCTTACAATCACTTTAATGGCTGTGTGTTGAGTTATTTTGAGGGGACAGCAAATTTACACTGTTATACAAGCTGTACACTCACTACTTTACATTGTAGACAAGTGTCATTTCTTCAGTGTTGTCACATGAAAAGATAGAAGAAAAGATTTACAGAAATGTAATATAAGAAACCTCGGCCTATCTGTCTGTTATTAAAAGATAAATTGGATACATCGGCCATAATTTCCGCAGCAAAGTCCCAGCATCTTCCCGGAGATCTTACAGAAATTCTTCTCTGTAAGTTATTTTATCCTGCAACACTCATTGTATATTGAGACTTTGATCACCAGCCACCGGAAAAATACACTTTTCTTCAAAGTTCTGGATAAAGGTGGATTTTTTTTGAAGGACTTTGCATCAATCGATGGCATCTTACTGAATGAAGAAAGGTATCAAGTAGATGGAATGTCTGAGTGCCCCCCTCTTCACCCACTATGAGACAACATAAAAAAAAAAAATCGGTATCAGTGTTGAAATATATGCTGTATATATATATATATATATATATGTAGCGCTGACACTTTACTAAAGTGTGCGCTATAATGTAAATTTAGTTTTTCCAGAACTATAACAGAGTTCTGGGGGTTAATTGTATAGGTCTTTTACTTTGGCATCAGTTTGGCTGGGCTGTACTGAAGTTCTGCCTGTTTATAGGCAGTGTTGGTCATCTAATGCCGCGTACACACGAAGGGACTTTTCCCGGCGGACCTAGTCCAGCAGACAATCCGCCGGACTTTCCAGCTGGCTTCGCCGGACTTTCCGAGCGTGTGGACTTGCCCCCACACGCCTGGACTTCTCCGGCGGACAATCCGCTGGACAAAGTCTGTGGGACTTTTGAAAATGAACGGACTTGCCCACACACGGAGCAGTCCGTTCATTTCGAACGTAACTTCAGGTACGTAGCTAGCGTAGGCAGTAAATGCCGGCGCGCTAGCTCCGTCACCTGGCATGAATTTAAAGGGAATCCCCACGCCGAAAAACGGCGTTGGGGTCCCCCCCAAATCCATCTCAGACCCTTATCCGAGCATGCAGCCTGCAGGCCAGGAAAGGGGTGGGGACGAGCGAGCGCCCCCCCCTCCTGAGCCGTACCAGGCCGCGTGCCCTCAACATGGGGGGTTCCCTGGGGAAAGGGGGGCCGTGCGGCCCCCCCACCCCAAAGCACCTTGTCCCCATGTTGATGAGGACAAGGGCCTCTTCCCAACAACCCTGGCCGTTGGTTGTCGGGGTCTGTGGGCGGGGGCTTATCGGATTCTGGGAGCCCCCTTTTATAAGGGGGCCCTCAGATCCCGGCCCCCCACCCTATGTGAATGAGTATGGGGTACGATGTACCCCTACCCATTCACCTAAGGTGTAAAATGTAAAGTAAAAAAACACACACACTTTTGAAAAAATATTTTATTGCACTGCTCCGGGGGTCTTCTTCCGTCTTGGGGGTCTTCTCACCGGACTCCTCCGCCATTTACGTAGCTCTTTTACCGAGCGGAGAAGTCCTGCTACCTTCTTCGTCGTCGCCGCCGTCGTCTGGGGGTCTCGATCCACCTTCGGGGGTCTTCCGGGGTCTCTTCTGTTCTTGCCGCTGTCGTCGCTTTCTGCGCCGCCTTCTTCTTCTTCTTCTTCCGCCTTCTTCTTCTTGTTCTTCTTGTTCTTCTTCCGATGTTGACACGTCGCTCTCTCTGGCCGGAATGCCAGAGCCGCGCTGTGCTGGGCCTTATATAGGGACAAGGGGACAGGGTCACATGCTCATGTCACATGGTGACCCCACCCCCTTGTGATGTCACAGTCCCGGAGGATGCTGGGACTGTGACATCACAGGGGGCGGGGTCACCATGTGACATGAGCATGTGACCCTGTCCCCTTGTCCCTATATAAGTCCCAGCACAGCGCGGCTCTGGCATTCCGGCCAGAGAGAGCGACGTGTCAACATCGGAAGAAGGAGAACAAGAAGAAGAAGGCGGAAGAAGAAGAAGAAGGCGGCGCAGAAAGCGACGACAGCGGCAAGAACAAAAGAGACTCCGGGAGACCCCCGAAGACCCCCGAAGGCGGATCGAGACCCCCAGACGACAGCGGCGACGACAAAGAAGGTAGCCGGACTTCTCCGCTCGTGAAAGAGCTAGGTAAAAAGAACAGAAGAGAGCAGAGGAGTCCGGAGAGAAGACCCCCAAGACGGAAGAAGACCCCCGGAGCAGTTCAATAAAATATTTTTTCAAAAGTGTGTGTTTTTTTTACTTTACATTTTACACTTAGGTGAATGGGTAGGGGCACCCCCCATGTTGAGGGCACGCGGCCTGGTACGGCTCAGGAGGGGGGGGGCGCTCGTTCGTCCCCACCCCTTTCCTGGCCGGCCGGGCTGCGTGCTCGGATAAGGGTCTGAGGTGGATTTGGGGGGAACCCCCACGCCATTTTTTGGCGTGGGGAGTCCCTTTAAATTCATGCCAGGTGACGGAGCTAGCGTGGCGGCATTTACTGCCTACGCTAGCTACGTAACCTGAAGTCACGTGCTAAATGAACGGACTTGCCGATGAGCGGCAAGTCCGTTCATTTAAAAAGTCCGGCGGACTAGCCTACTAACGGCGGGATTGTCCGCCGGACTGCCAAGTCCAGCGGATAATTTTAAAACCAAACTTAAAACTTTGGTCCGCCGGACTTTGGGCGCCAAAAAGTCCGCCGACGCCCACACATGAGGGGATTGTCCGCTGGACTTGAGTCCAGAGGATAATCCCGCGGGATTGTCCCTTTGTGTGTACGCGGCATTACTTTAAAAAAGTAATTAGTTAAGTTACAAATTACTTCTCCCAAAAAGTAATTGCGTTAGTAACTCAGTTACTACATTGGAAAAGTAATTAGTTACGCAGCAAAGTAACTGACTTTTTTTGTTACATATATTTTTTTGTTATATATCGTGTAACCAAGGGGCTCCTCTATTATTACTCTAACCAAGGGGCAGATCTGTTATAGTGTGTAAGCAAGGGGCGGGTCTATTATTATTATATCGTGTAAGGGGCGGATGGCTACAGAAGAGGGCAAATGTTAAATTAATGGGCAGAGCTTGATATATAACAATAAATGCGCCCCTTGGTTACAGTAATACTAGACCCGCCCCTTAGTTACACGATAGACGCCCCTTGCAGAGTAGCACGAGCATCAGGAGCGCACGGCATCGCCTCGTACAATTACATGTTAACTGCACCTGCGCGGTGTAGAGTTCACTCAGAGCTGTTTAGGTTTGGCAATTTTCGGACGCTCCGTAGTCCTTCGTACTGCGCAAGCGATGCGCCTGCACAGTACAGGGGGTCCTTATCCGGTGGGTGAACTTTTTCGTCAGGACACCAGAATTACACTACTGCCATCTAGTGGCGGTAGATGTAATTGCGGTAACGCCGCCCAAGTAATGGGAACTGCGTTACCATGAGGAAAAGAGTAATCAGTTAGATTACTCGTTACTCTCTAAAGTAACTGCGTTAAGTAACTCCATTTATTTTAACTCAGTCACTTACATCACTGGTCATAGGTGACGTGTTAGGTACCCATCTTTCTCAGAGCCAATCATTGGGTGCGTCTGGCCCCGCTGTGTGGTCTGGGAAGGGGTATTTAAGATGCTGAAGTCACGTGTTCAGGATTTGGCTTGCTCTTCTGTTCCTGGTTCTGGTCCGGACCAACCCCATGAGGGGTCCCGGACCCAGGAGTGTCTGCTGTCTTCGTAAGCATGGTCACCCTGACCAGCCCCAGAGGCCCTCATGGTCTGGGGTGGGGATCCGTCCGTTCCCGAGCCTCGGAACTGGCTAGTAACCGAAGGAGGATTCGGAGGCGTCCCGGTGTGCTCTCGGTATTGGAGGGACACGGGAACTGGTACAAGTGACCAGAGGAGGACTCTTCGGAGGAGGGCCAAGAAGCTGGCTGCTCGGTAAGAGCCTGGGAGCTGAAGTTGTATGGACACTAGAGAATCCACACTTCTCACAGTATCGCCAAGCTGGCTGAAAGTTCCAGGTACTGTGAGAAAGGTTCCTTCTTATCTTCAGTTACAATCGAGTCTGTGGCAGAGACTTTGCAAAGTTTTCCGAGTCACTTGTTGGTTGCTAAATCTACCGTTGGAGGTTTATCCAGCAGTGAAGCGCCCAGTTGCGAGTGGCTACTCTCTGTGCTATCTAAGAGACATTCAATTGATGTCAGAAGTTCTAAGTACCTGAGTTTTATCACCCGTGCCCTCTATTCCCAATTGAGAGACGGTGTTACAGTTGGATGTTACCCCTGTAAATAAAAATCCTAAAAATAACTTTTTTTGTGTCGGCTTATGAAGTTACTGGGTACTAACCCTGGGAACCCCTAGACAACGAGCTACAAGGAGCAGGAGGTAATTGGTAAGCCCAGAAAAAAACAGCAGCTCCTTCGGAGGTAAGTGCTACACAAAAATGCCAAGCCACCTGGCTATCTTTAGCAGTACTGCTGTTATAGGTACTTGCCCCTCAAATGAGCTGCTTGGATGCACACAGTCTTAGGCTCCTTGGCCGCACACAGCTTCAAGCCCTTCAATGCACACAGCTTTAGGCTCCTTGGCCACACACAGCCTCAAGCCCTTCAATGCACACAGCTTTAGGCTCCTTGGCCGCACACAGCTTCAAGCCCTTCAATGCACACAGCTTTAGGCTCCTTGGACGCACACAGCTTCAAGCCCTTCAATGCACACAGCTTTAGGCTCCTTGGCCGCACACAGCTTCAAGCCATTCAATGCACACAGCTTTAGGCTCCTTGGCCGCACACAGCTTCAAGCCCTTCAATGCACACAGCTTTAGGCTCCTTGGCCGCACACAGCTTCAAGCCCTTCAATGCACACAGCTTTAGGCTCCTTGGCCGCACACAGCTTCAAGCCCTTCAATGCACACAGCTTTAGGCTCCTTGGCTGAACACAGCTTCAAGCCCTTCAATGCACACAGCTTTAGGCTCCTTGGATGCAGACAGCTTCAAGCCCTTCAATGCACACAGCTTTAGGCTCCTTGGCCGCACACAGCATCAAACCATTCAATGCACACAGCTTTAGGCTCCTTGGCCGCACACAGCTTCAAGCCCTTCAATGCACACAGCTTTAGGCTCCTTGGCCGCACACAGCTTCAAGCCCTTCAATGCACACAGCTTTAGGCTCCTTGGCTGAACACAGCTTCAAGCCCTTTAATGCACACAGCTTTAGGCTCCTTGGATGCAGACAGCTTCAAGCCCTTCAATGCACACAGCTTTAGGCTCCTTGGCCGCACACAGCATCAAACCATTCAATGCACACAGCTTTAGGCTCCTTGGCCGCACACAGCTTCAAGCCCTTCAATGCACACAGCTTTAGGCTCCTTGGCCGCACACAGCTTCAAGCCCTTCAATGCACACAGCTTCAAGCTCTTCAATGCACACAGCTTTAGGCTCCTTGGACGCACACAGCGTCAAGCCCTTCAATGCACACAGCTCTCCTGACTACTGTCAGCAACCTCAGACTCAGGTTTCTGGCTTTTACAGTGCAGCCCGCACCCTCTGGCTATTTCAGTGCACACCTGCACTCTCTGGGTTCTCCCTTGCAATCCTGGACTCCTCGGGAGGGTGGAGCCCAGAGCCATGGTCCTGACTCTACTATCAGGCCCACACACACCTGAACAATCAGTGTGCCAGTGAGTCTCAAATCCCAGACCCAGGACTTCATCCCACCCGGATCTCTAAGAAATCCCCGGGCTCCCAGGTCCCAAAGTGGACTTCACTAAATAATGAGGAAACTGAAAAGACAGTTTCCTCTCAAACAAGCAACTACCCTGGAGCCCCTCAACCTGCCTGGTTGAGAATCCTGGACCAATATATATATATATATATATATATATATATATATATATATATATATATATATATATTTATGGTCTAGAGCCCTACGGACGATATGAGTAACGATGACATACAGGAACAACACAAACTTACCAACATGAATTAGACCCGAAAACGTGCCTTGGTCTACCGTATGGTACACCAAAATAAGGGGGCATACCCTAGATAAGGAATGATAAAAAGTAGTTATGGAATAATGTGAAATGAGTATTCAGTCTGGGGTAAGAATACTTGGAAGAAGCTTTTAAAAGGGGTGGGTGGGTGGGTGTCTCGCACAGGAAACCGACAAAGACCGGCGGCCTTTGGGCTGCTTAAATACCCTCCGGGCTCCTCCCATAACTTCAGGCCGGTACCCGGCCTTCCAATTTACGGTCTAGAGCCCTACGGACGATATGAGTAACGATGACACACAGGAACAACACAAACTTACCAACATGAAATAGACCCGAAAGCGTGCCTTGGTCTACCGTATGGTACACCAAAATAAGGGGGCAAAAACTTTCAGGTAGGGAATAATTATTTATTAAAGGTAAATGTCCCTGAGTAAGTCGGGCAAAGGCCTGAGCCATCTCCAGCTGTGGGTCAGGTATGTAGCGGGAGAAGCAGGCCGACTTCCACCGACCTAGTCTCTTGATCACATGGTCCGGAACCCCCTGTCTTGAGGCCGTCGTGGCCGCCCCTATTCGGAATGAATGACCGGGGTATTGGCTGGGGTCCAAATGTAGATTGCCGAGAAAGACCCGGATATGTTCCCCGAATTGTGACGAGTTGAGAGGCTTAACTGGGAAGGGTCACAGCAGACTGGAACCTGGGCGGTCGGGCAGCAATGCCATCAACCGGTTTAACGCGGTAACTGGGCACTAGTTATTGTGGGTCCTGTACAGGCGTATACCTGCTCCGGAAGCTTGCTGCTGAGTTTTAGACATCGCCAAGTGAAGAACATAGTGATCCTGGTGACGGAAGAGGTTACTTTATGCAAGACTGGACCAGCTGGGTGGCTGCGAGTGAACTCGCTGGGCCGCAGAAACCTATAAACGCCACGTGAATCGTAGCCTGCAGGACGGTGCTGAGGAGGAGACCAGAAGGGGACCTATCCAAGATGTCCGACATCCCCTTAAAGGTCTCCCCAGTGATCGGCAGCCGCTTGGCTGACTGGCGGCTGGCGTTTCTGAACTCTGCGAAGTAGAGCCCTTACTGTGTGGCAGGAGAACACCGCAGGCCTCGCAGGGTCTTGAAGAAACAAGTATTGCTGCACCCCGGCTACATACTGGCGTATCGTGTTGTGTGACCGTGCCAGGTGAGAATGGCCATGAGCGATAAACACCAGAACCTGCTTGACGCTGGAAGGTTCACGTGGGCGTTGGGGCAGGAACTTATTAAATGCCCTCTAGGCCGTGCGGTAGGCACGACGATTGTTGCGGGCAAGCGAAGAGTTGATAATGTCAGTAGCTGACCGTAAATGTGGGGCTAGACCAATGGTGACCCCATAGGTGAGCGGCTGCTATGATGGAGTACAGCTCAAAGAGGGCTGACGTGGTAGTGAAGCCTGATGTGGCTAGTGCCTGTGGAGGCCAGGGGGCGGCGAACCACAAATGGCCAAAAATGGTGGCACATCCTGTGGATGCCGCCGTATCGGTCACCACCTGTGGTGACAGCGAGGACACTACTGGGATGAAGAGGGACACACCGTTCCAATTGCTGAGAAAGTCTTCCCATATGGCCGGATCTGCCCTGGCTGCCGTACCCAGCCTGATGACCTGGTCTGGGTCCCGAGTGTAGGACAGGAAGACCAGCAGCCGGGACACCAAGGAGCGGCCCTGGGGGATGATCCTCATAGCAAAACACAACATCCCGGGAGAGACTGAAGTTGCTTCTGAGTACATCCCCTCACCAGGGTGAATTCTCATAGAACCGTCCTGATACGGTCCAACTTGTCTGCGGGAAGGCTGGCCTGCATGGCTAGAGTGTCAAGGTCGACGCCCAAGAGCGTGATCTTGTGCGCCGGGCCGTCAACCCTGTGTTCCGCTATGGGAACGTTCAGATCGTTGAAAAACTGTCCTCAACTTTCCCAGGTCCCCTGGGGGAGCCCCGGGTGGTTCTATCAGAAGGAAGTCGTCCAAATAATGGATGACCTCGTGGCACTGTGCCTCGTGGAGAAGGATCCACGCCAGGGTCTCTGCGAACTTTATCGAACGACCAAGGACTACTCTTAGACCCCGAAGGTCAACTTGGTTGCGAAATAATACCGCTCCCTCCACTTGATGCCGTGCCAGCACCACCAGGAGGGATGTATGGCAGCAGCTTAAGGCGTCAGATATGTCCGCCTTCGAGAGCCAAGTCCCCATCCCAGCCCTGAGTATGGCCTGGATAGCCACATTAACCGAAGCGTACTTCAGTGAGAACTCCTCAGAGGAAATGAGCGAGTTGAGACTGGGGACGACGGAAGAATGAGGCGCTGATAGATCGTGCACCAGACATATTTTTTTTTTTTTATTATTTATGAAAATTTTTCCTGTACAGCCTGATAGGGCTGACCCTCCGGATCCCAAAGGGGGACTGACTGAACGGGCTTGTCATGAAGTCCCGATCCAACTCCGTGCGGAGAAGGACGTCGATAGCTGGCTCCTCCGTAGCTGCTGACCGCAAGTTCCGACATTCATGGGTGGTGTGGGGCAGGGTGATGAGCCCGGTATGAAACCTATCGGTGAAACCTCGGATAAGGTAGCTGCCGAGTGACGGAGTGGGGTGTGAGGTCAGGTAGACACCAAGCCAATGGACATTGACCCAGCTTAGTCAGGTTCCTTCTGTTTGACCTCACACAGGACCCTGGGGTGCGCCCTCTGGCATAGGGTGCGGACGTGCAACAGCCGACACTGGCTAAAATTGCAGGAGCCGTAGTTGAAGTTGTTGCAAATGGCGGCTCCCCCAACCATCCGCACCGGACGTCCCAATTTGTCCACCTTCTGCCCTTGTGCCGGGGCCTGCTGAGCATGACTCGTGCTGGCAGAGGCCGTGCTAGCTGTCGGGCGGACAGAGACTATGTTGGCACACCAGACCGCGGTGTGGGATGCTGACTGACAGACAGCACAGTGGGGACCGTAGACCCGCGAAGTGGCGGCAGAACAACTCGGTGTCCACTACACTCCAGTCCGTTGTCAAATGGAACTGCCAGAACCTGGCCGCGGCTTTGGCCGAGAGGACCGATGATAATCGTAGAACGCTGAGCCACCGTATTTGTGGCCCAGGTCTACGATTAGATGGAGGTAGAGGTCCAGTTCCTCTCGCCTGCCAGGGGAGGCTGAGCACAGCACGTCCCTGAACATACCGAAAGCGAGCGTGAACTCAGGCACCGTGAGCTTTCTGTTGAGCCTCGGATCCTTAGCTTTCAAAACCACCGAGACGTCCGCCCAGGTGTAGGCCTTGTTCTAGGCCAAGTCATGGACCGAGATCATGAGTGAGGCCAGGTTAACGTCTCTGCCCTCTAAAATGTCCTTCCTTACGCTGGGTGGCACCAGGTGGGAAGGATGAACGGTAGTTGTGGCCAACTCGCCACCTGCGGCCGGTGCACTGATGGCTGGGACCACGTCAGGGTCCGGAACCGTGGTGGCCGGGCTGGTCTCCAGGCGTGTCACCCTGTCCTGGCCCTCGATGATCATCGAGGAAGACAGGGAAGATACGAGGGCGTGTAGCTGAGCGACGGCGGTTGAAATGGATTCCAGGGACGCCTGCTGGCTGCTGGAACCTGCTGCGGCCGGTGGTGGGAAGAGGAGCCTGAATATCTCCGCCTTCCTGGCCGCGGATGAGAAGGGTACCCCTCTGCGCTTCAACTCGGCGGACAGCCTGGGAATTGTCCACGCCCTGAGGGACTGGGCACTGCCAGCCTCGGAGGCTGACGCTGGAGAGCGGGGTGGCGAGGTCATCGCTGCTGACTGACGACATGGCAGCTGCCAAGACCCATTGCTTGGTTGAGTGGTCACGTGTCTGCAGGCTGGGCCTATAAAGAGGTGACAAGAAATGAGTTTGGACGTGTAACCTATGGTATACGCACCTGACGTGAAAAACGTGCGTTTTTTTTTTTTTATTTAAATATTTTTTTTTTTTTTTTTACCTGCTGGAACCCTGATCGAGCTGGTGCAGGTGGACCTACTGAATCCGACTGACCTGAGAGAGTGTGAGAGAAAGTACCTATTTAAGAGCCTGAAAATGCTGCCGTCTTGAGCGACGGTACCCAAACGTTGACGTTAACAACAGGCGATAGTGATTTAAGTCTACTGGCGTGACAGCTGTGGAATTAAATGACAGACAACAACACAAATAAATGAAATGACATGTTGCCTTGACTGAAATGAACTTCCCGTGACAGAGGCCAGGCCCGTTCGTACCGTATGGGGGTGACTGTGGGCCGGACTCTGGAGCACGTACAGAAATGAGACAACCGTGAAATGAGGCCAATTGCCTGGGTACGCTGGGGCCGAACTGTGGCATACTGGATGCCACCGGGTTCGACTCAAAGTGCTACTGCATGAGGTGAAACGCTAGCACTCGTATGACAGCGACCTTGATCATCACGCCACTGTCTAGTGACTGAGCATTTTTTTATTTTTTTTTGAGCATGTACTGAAATGCGGCCGGCCTAGGGCACGCCGGCGCGAATTCGTACAGGGAAGTGACTAAATTAACGCCGGGGCGTGGTAAGGTGACACAGAAATGATATAACATGACAAGGACAAGAATCAAAAGTTGACCGAAAACCTGCGATGCGATTCCGCCCCTGGCGCATGTATTGAAATGAGGCCGGCCTAGGGCACGCCGACACGAATTAGTGCGGGGAAGTGACTGCATTCATGCCGGGCGTGGTAAGGTGAGACAGAAATGACATACCATGACAAGGGCAAGAATCAAGAATGAACGCAACCTATGATGCGATTCCGCCCTTGGCGCATGTATCGAAATGAGGCCGGGTAGCCGTGCGTCTGGATTGCCCCGATCGGAGCATCTATGGATGCGACCGGACCCACCCAGAGGTATAGTGACCGAAATGAAACCATGACAAAGACTAGATTTCAACAACCCGAGCAACTTGTAACTGAATCTGTCTCTGGAGCATGTATAGAAAGGAGGCCGAGCGGCTAGGCGAACCAGTGCGAATCGATGCATCCCGGATGCGACCGGATTCAGACCGATACGTGGCCAATGACCGAAATCATGCCAAAGACTAGACTCGAGCCCGCATCCGTACGAGCGGTGGGCCAATCTCTGAAACATGTATGGTAATGCGGCCGTAACCTGGGTACCCCGAGACAAATCCGTGCCTGAGTGCGACATGACTTGAATCTGAGTGCGACCAGGATCGAAATGATGGCATGTACGCCCTGTTTAAATGATGCGAAATGACTTAGCATGACCGAATGGCCCGATACGTTAGCCATGTTGAAATGACGAAATGATTGCCATGCTAATACATGAAATGTTTCGACACTGTCGAAGTGATTCGTACAATTAACATGCCAACAGCGATTCGGAAATGCAAACAGCGATTCGGCACGCTTGCTGGCATAACCGATTTGAACGATATGACAGGACATGAACGATGCGTGTGAGTGCGAACGGCACCCGTGCGTGAGCCATGTTTGAACGATTCAAAGACTGCGTAATCCGACCGCGTAAGGGGAACCCTTGAGTGCCGGATGCGGCATCGGTCGGAGTGTCATGGCGGGCGGCCCTGAATGTGCGTGCCGCTAGGTGGCTCCCGATCGTGTACAACCAAAAAACGTGCGTGTAACTGTTTAGTGTTTCGAGACAAGCGGTGCGTGGTTCGTGAGCTACGCAGACCACAGTTTAGTTACATGATAAGCAGTGCATGAGAACGTAAAACATGGGAGCCGAAGCCCTACCTGCGACAGCCGAACCAGACTCTTTGTACGGAACTGCGACTCGGTGACACGAGTGCGACACGAAGGGACAACACGACTTACGAACCCGGAACTGCAACAACACAAGGAGACGGATAGACGAAAACGGAGCTCACGAACCGGCACCAACAGCGCTTGTCTCGAACGAGTCGGTCCTAGTCCTTGTCTCGAAAGACCGGCGGCCTTTGGGCTGCTTAAATACCCTCCGGGCTCCTCCCATAACTTCAGGCCGGTACCCGGCCTTCCAATATATCACTTTTGTGAGATATATATATCTCACAAAAGTAAGTACTCTCTCTCTCTCTCTCTCTCTATATATATATATATATACTGCATAGACTTCAACACTGATACCAACTTTTTTATGTTGTCTCATAGTGGGTGAAGAGGGGGGCACTCAGACATTCCATCTACTTGATCCTTTTCTTTATTCAGTAAGATGCCATCGATTGATGTAAAGTCCTTCAAGAAAAATCCACCTTTATCCAGAACTTTGAAGAAAAGTGTATTTTTCCGGTGGCTGGTGATCGAAGTCTCAATATACAAGAATGTTGCAGGATAAAATAACTTACAGAGAAGAATTTCTGTAAGATCTCCGGGAAGATGCTGGGACTCTGCTGTGCAAATTTATCTTTTAATAACAGAAGACAGATGGGCCGAGGTTTCTTATATTCCTGATAATGAAGTCTTGGGGGAATCACTTGGGGCGAAACAGTGGTAGTTGCTTACCTCTTGATTTATCAGTTCCCTTCTAGATGTTTCCATTTACCCATTACCATTTTGATAATTAAAAATCAAAGTCTCTACATTTTGCTTCCTTGCTGTATCCTCACATTAACCGACACCTTTTGATGTTTACCTTCTTCCTGCATGTGAGCGGGTGGGTGTCATGTACCTGTATGAAGAGCTTGATGATGGTGGCCTCTTGCACAATTTCCATCTAGTCTCCCTGGAAGTTGAGACAAGGACTGCTAGGGCAGTGGAAGGGCACAGGTACCAGGAAGCAAGGTCCATAAAGAGATTGATGAGCGAGTTTGGGGTGGAGGAACTTGACTGGCCTGCACAAAGTCTTGACCTTAACCCTACAGAAGACCTTTGGGATGAATTAGAGCGGAGACTGCAAGCCAGGTCTTCTTGTCCTCATCAGTGCCTGACCTCACAAATGCACTTCTGGTAGGGTTGCCATTTCTTCATCAAGCCCAACCCAACACTTCAGCGGCGCTTGACAATTTTCTTTTCTTTTTTTGCAGTATACACTATAGCAGTGATGGCGAACCTCGGCACCCCAGATGTTTTGGAACTACATTTCCCATGATGCTCATGCACTCTGCAGTGTAGTGGAGCATCATGGGAAATGAAGTTTCAAAACATCTGGAGTGCCAAGGTTCGCCATCACTGTACTATAGGATTGTAAAAGACCTGGGACAACTTCGAGTAGTATTGCAGCGTATGTAGCGTCCCGTGATGAACATTGGGTGTGGCCAATTATGTTAATAATGGTAGAAGCTTAAGGAGCGTAGTTAAATCAAACATGGTAAGTCTGTCCTCCCAGTTCAACCCCCTCCAGGTCAGTCTGTCCTCCAGTAAAATATCTTCCTGGTCAGTCTGTCCCCCAGTAAAATATCTTCCTGGTCAGTCTGTCCTCCAGTAAAATATCTTCCTGGTCCGTCTGTCCTCCAGTAAAATATCTTCCTGGTCAGCCAGTCTGTCCTCCAGTAAAATATCTTCCTGGTCTGTCTGTCCTCCAGTAAAATATCTTCCTGGTCAGTCTGTCCTCCAGTAAAATATCTTCCTGGTCAGTCTGTCCTCCAGTAAAATATCTTCCTGGTCAGTCTGTCCTCCAGTAAAATATCTTCCTGGTCTGTCTGTCCTCCAGTAAAATATCTTCCTGGTCAGTCTGTCCTCCAGTAAAATATCTTCCTGGTCAGTCTGTCCTCCAGTAAAATATCTTCCTGGTCAGTCTGTCCCCCAGTAAAATATCTTCCTGATCAGTCTGTCCTCCAGTAAAATATATTTTTTGTCCGTCTGTCCTTCAGTAAAATATCTTCCTGGTCCGTCTGTCCTTCAGTAAAATATATTTTTTGTCCGTCTGTCCTCCAGTAAAATATCTTCCTGGTCAGTCTGTCCTCCAGTAAAATATCTTCCTGGTCCGTCTGTCCTCCAGTAAAATATATTTTTTGTCCGTCTGTCCTTCAGTAAAATATCTTCCTGGTCCGTCTGCCCTCCAGTAAAATATATTTTTTGTCCGTCTGTCCTCCAGTAAAATATCTTCCTGGTCAGTCTGTCCTCCAGTAAAATATCTTCCTGGTCCGTCTGTCCTCCAGTAAAATATATTTTTTGTCCGTCTGTCCTTCAGTAAAATATCTTCCTGGTCCGTCTGCCCTCCAGTAAAATATCTTCCTGGTCAGTCTGTCCTCCAGTAAAATATCTTCCTGGTCAGTATGTCCTCCAGTAAAATATCTTCCTGGTCAGTCTGTCCTCCAGTAAAATATCTTCCTGGTCAGTCTGTCCTCCAGTACATCTCCATCTCCCCAAGTTAGTCTGTACCCCAATTAAAGCATTCCCCCTACCAATAAAATGAAAAGCACTGGAAGCCGACGGGAGGAGAGAGGGGGTTAGGAGGACTGGTGCTGGGGGACTGCCACTGCTGTGTTTGGGTTTCAGGTGGACTAAAACCCAGACACAGGATTTAATGCCCAGACTGTCCGGGTGAATCCCGGACAGGTGGCAATCCTAGCTTCTGGAAGAATGGTCAAACATTCCCATAGACACACTCCTAAACCTTGTGGACGGCCTTCCCAGAAGAGTTGAAGCTGTTGTAGCCGCAAAGGGTGGAGCCAACTCAATATTGAACCCTACAGACTAAGACTGGGGTGCCAGTAAAGTTCATGTGCGTGTAACGGAAGGCGTCCCAATAGACACTCTCCTAAACCTTTTGGACGGCCTTCCCATAAAAGTCGAAGTGGTTGTAGCTGCAAAGGGTACAGACGAATGCCATGTACACACGGTCGGATATTCCGACCACAAAATCCGTCAGATTTTGTCCGAAACTGGTATTGCATACACACGGTCGGACAAAGTTGTCGGAAAATCCGATCATTCGGAACGTGATGGCGTTCGTTCGTTACGACAGGACTACGTTAAAGCTAGTAGCCAATAGCTTTGGTCTCTTTATTTGATCTGAGCATGCGTGGCACTTTGTCCGATCGGAATTCTGTACAAACGATCGGAAAAAGTCAGATCGGATTTTTTTGTCGGAAAATTTGAGATCCTGCTCTCAGATTTTTTCCGTCTGCATTTCCGACAGAAACAGTCAGATAAAGCCCACACACGATCGGATTTTCCGACAACATAATCCGATCGTACTTTTTCCGTCTGATTTTCCGACCGTGTGTACGGGGCATTAGACTGGGGTGCCAGTAGAGTTCATGTGCGTGTAACGGCAGGTGTCCCAATACTTTTGGCAATATAGTGTACTGTATGTAACTATGTACCATGCAGAGCGCCCTCATGAGAGGAGCCGGTACAACTGTGCAAGACTGAAGGGTGGAGGTCAGCAAACTATTGTTGCTTTATAGAACTCGTTAGACATGTGCACAATAGAAAAATGTGTTTATTTTCGTTTTGTTTCTGTTAGTTTCCGTTGATTCGTAACGATTCATAAATTCGTAAGTCGGCGGTGTTCGTATTCGTAACGATTCGTATTTTCGTAAGAGTTATTTTTTTCGTTGATTCGTTTTTCCGTTAGTTTAATTTTCGTTTATTCGAAATTCGGACGCATTCGTATTTTCGTAGATTTAGTTACATTCGTACTTTCGTAACATTGTTTTCGTAGATTCGTAATCGGAGCATAATTCATAATAATTTTATGTAATGTGTATGCTATTATTACATTGTAAGAGACACGGAAAATTACGAATCGAAAAAAAAAAAAGTTACGAATGTTCGAATTTTTTCGTTCATTTTGATTTTCGTTGTTCCTGTTTTCGAATTTCGGATTTTATTCATTCGTAGTTTCGTTGTTTCCAATTTGGTTATTTCGGATTTTCGTTACATTTGTACTTTCGTAAGATTGATTTATTCGTACTTTCGTAACATTGTTTTCGTAGATTCGTAATCGGAGCATAATTCATAATTTTATGTAATGTGTATGCTATTATTACATTTTAAGAGACACGGAAAATTACGAATCGAAAAAAAAAAAAAAAAGTTACGAACGTACGAATTTTCTCGTTCAATCCATTCGAAGCACGTTAAGCAGCGCCATTGTAAGAGACATGGAAAATTACGAATCGAAAAAAAAAAAAAAAGTTACAAATGTACGAATTTTTTCGTTCAATCCATTCGAAGCACGTTAAGCAGCGCCATTGTAAGAGACACAGAAAATTACGAATCGAAAAAAAAAAAAAAAAGTTACGAATGTACGAATTTTTTTTTTCGTTCATTTTGATTTTCGTTGTTCCTGTTTTCGTTTTTTTCGGATTTTATTCATTCGTAGATTCGTTGTTTCCAATTTGGTTATTTCGGATTTTCGTTGTTTTTCATATTCGTTCGATTCGAACATTCGTTATTCGTTAAAATTTTTAGCGAATCATTCGTTCATTCGTACAATAACGAATGAACGAATATAACGAATTTTAATGGAAAACGAAAAAAAAAAAAACGAATTGCACATGTCTAGAACTTGTGCTCCACAGTTCTCGGCAGGCCAGGCCCCTTCCAGTCTGTACAATGCGGTTGGGCTGCCTGTGCATCTCTCCCGTACAGCAGCCTCGTCTATCTCCTTCATCTGCTGTCGCCGGCTCGGAGAGTTGGGGATGAAGCAGAAAATCAGAACAAAGCTAATTAGCCATTTGCAGCTCTCGCCCGGAGGGGGTATTAGTATTACACACATCTTAGAAAAATGCGCTGAACTCCTTCTGCTGGGAACGCCGTCCACAGAAGACAATACGAGGGACGTGGAATCTTACGTCTGGCTCGCAGCTGCCTATTCTCCGAGATGATTAGCTCCACTTGAACCCACCAAGCTGTCTCCTCTGTAGCCGGCCGCGCTCTGCCGCTCACAGGCAACACTTACTATCCCGCTTTCTGACTTTCATTACATTTTGTAATAATGTTTTACAACAAAAAGTTTTGGAATACAGAGAGATATGTTGTCTTGTCGTCATTCTACATGAACCCCTTGAGTACCAGCCTGTTCAGAACATTCTACAGTTTTCAGTGCTGTGATCGTTTGACTGACAAGTACTCCACCGTGCAACATTGTATCCAAATGTATTCTATATCATTTTTTTTGATAGCGTAATGGAGGGTGATAACCCCTGTCAGGTTTTTTTTTGTTTTTATCTGTATCCCATTCGGGAGAGTTTCCTTCAAGTGGTATTAAAACCAAAAGCAAACATTTATTATATTGAATAGACATGTGCAATTAGTTTAGTTTTTTTTAGTTTTTAGTTTTTTTTTTGTTTTTTTTCGTTCGTTCGTTCGTTTTCATACGAATGAACGAATCGTTCAAATCGTACGAATCTGAATAACGAATCATTCGAATCGAACGAATCCGAAAAACAACGAAAATCCGAAAAAAACTAATTAGAAACAACGAATGTACTAATGAAGAAAATCCGAAAAAACTAAAACGAACGAAAAAATTCGTACATTCGTAACTTTTTTTTTCGATTCGTACCTTTTTTTTTTTTGATTCGTAATTTTTTTTATTCAATAGAGACACGGAAAATTACGAATCAAAAAAAAAAAAAAAAAGGTACGATTCGAAAAAAAAAAGTTACGAATGTACGAATTTTTTCGTTCGTTTTAGTTTTTTTTCTATTCGTAACATTCGTAACTTTTTTTTCTATTCGTAACTTTTTTTTTCGATTCGTAAATTATTAAAATGTAATAATAGCATACACATTACATAAAATTATGAATTATGCTCCGATTACGAATCTACGAATGTTACGAATGTTACGAATGTATGAATAAATACGAATGCGTCCGAAAATTAAACTAACGAAAAAACGAATCAACGAAAAAATAACTGTTACGAATGTAGGAATCGTTACGAATCCGACCACCGACGACTTACGAATGTACGAATCGTTACGAATCAACGGAAACGAAAAAAAAACGAAACGAAAAAAAGCGAAAAAGAAAAAAAGCGAAACGAAAAAAAACAAAACGAAAAAAAACTCTTTTTTTTCGGAAACTAAAAAAACGAAACGAAAATAAACAAATTTTTTTGTTGTGCACATGTCTAATATTGAAGCCTACCAATCCTTATGCCGCGTACACGCGATCCGAATTCCGGCCAGAAAAAGACCGATGAGAGCTTTTCAACAATCGTGTGTAGGCTCCATCGGAATTTTGGTGGCCGAATTTCCGCCAGACAAAAATTGAGAGCAGGTTCTCAATTTTTCCGACGGAAAAGGCTTCTACCCGACATTCCTATCGTCTGTAGCAATTCCGACACGCAAAAATTTTTATGCAAAATTCCTACGCATGCTCGGAAACAATTCGACGCATGCTCGGAAGCATTAAACTTCATTTTTTCTCGGCTCGTCGTAGTGTTGTACATTACCGCGTTCTTGATGGTCGGAATTTGGTGTGACCGTGTGTAGGCAAGATAGTTTGAGCGGAATTCCATCGGAATTCCGTCGGGAAAACCATCAGAGCTTTTTCTGACGAGAATTCCGATCGTGTTTGCGCGGCATTAGATGTGATTTGTTCTCTTTCCTTTAATTTTATCTGGTGACTTGGTCAATAAAGGGAAAGGTGAACCGTGCCTGGATGATCAATATTAGACATGTGCACAACAAAAAAATTTGTTTATTTTCGTTTCGTTTTTTTCGTTTCCGTTGATTCGTAATGATTCGTAAATTCGTAAGTCGTCGGTGTTCGTAACGATTCGTATTTTAGTAGGAGTTATTTTTTCGTTGATTCGTTTTTCCGTTAGTTTAATTTTCGTTTATTCGAAATTCGGACGCATTCGTATTTTCGTAGATTTAGTTACATTCGTACTTTCGTTAGATTGATTTATTCGTACTTTCGTAACATTGTTTTCGTAGATTCGTAATCGGAGCATAATTCATAATTTTATGTAATGTGTATGCTATTATTACATTTTAAGCGACACGGAAAAATTACGAATCGAAAAAAAAAGTTACGAATGTACGAATTTTTTCGTTCAATTCATTCGAAGCACGTTAAGCAGCGCCATTGTAAGGGACACGGAAAATTACGAATCGCAAAAAAAAAAAGTTACGAATGTACAAATTTTTTCGTTCAATCCATTCAAAGCACGTTAAGCAGCGCCATTGTAAGAGACACGGAAAATTACCAATTCAACAAAAAAAAAAAAAATTACGAATGTGCAAATTTTTTCGTTCATTTTGATTTTCGTTGTTCCTGTTTTCGTTTTTTTCGGATTTTCTTCTTTCGTAAATTCGTTTGCTCGGAAACAATTTGACGCATGCTCGGAAGCATTAAACTTAATTTTTTCTCGGCTCGTCGTTGTGTTGTACGTCACCGCGTTCTTGATGGTCAGAATTTGGTGTGACCGTGTGTAGGCAAGACAGTTTGAGCGGAATTCCGTCGGGAAAACCATCAGAGCTTTTTCTGACGAGAATTCCGATCGTGTGTACGAGGCATTAGATGTGATTTGTTTTCTTTTTTCGGGCTCTCTTTTCTTTAATTTTATCTGGTGACTTGGTCAATAAAGGGAAATGTGAATCGTGCCTGGATGATCAATATTATTTGATCACTGCTGCTGTCAAAATCTAGAGAACTCAATTTAAATTTTTATATTGACGGGATGACAGTACTGTGCAGGAGGGAGCTATTTGTTTTTGTGTCTCTATTTTTTATTCAATAAATTGCTACCACGTGTTTGTGGTTACTGTGTTGCAAATCTTAGATACTTTGTGTCCAAATATATAAAAAATATAAACAACCGTGGGTATGTGAAACTGTTTGCACACATCTCAGGAGTAGGGATGAGCCCGGTGTTCGATTCGAACCCATGTTCGAATCGAACACCGGGCGTTCGCCCGCTCGGCGAGCCCAGAACTATTTGGGCCGCTCGCATCAAATTCGTGTGATGCGAGCTGCCCGCAATGCACTGCGCCAGTTGCAGTGCATTGCTGGCTGATGATTGGCCAAGCATGCACTGTGACCCGCATGCTTGGCCAATCAAAGAGCCAGCGGCGAAGAGAGCACTAATTGGCCACCGGCAGGATGCCTGTGGCCAATTATAGCTCAGGGGGTTTTGTACACGCCCCACAGTATAAAACGCCGCCGCGCCGGCAGCCTCGCATATTGTGTTGTGTTCCAGCGTCAGTGTTATGTGCTGCTGACTTCTGACATTTTGTGCTGTGATTCTGGGGATTAGTGTGTGCGTGCTGTTAGTACAGCATTGCAGTATCACATCTGGGGGGTGTCTATAGTATGCCTGTGAAGGGGGGCAGGTTTCCTGTGCTTAGAACTGTCCCTGCAAAAAGTGTAATTTTTGCAGGAAAAAAAGCTATTTAAAATGACTCGCGGCTAATGTGAATTGATGGCTCCCGTAACACAGAGAACAGTCATTCATTGACAGCCATTCATAAAAAAAAAAGTCATTGATAAAAAAAAAAAAAAAAAAAAACGTGGGGGTCCCCCCAAATTCAATAACCAGGCCCTTCAGGTCTGCTATGGATATTAAGGGGGACCCCAGCCCAAAAAAAAAATGGCCTGGGGTCCCCCTCAAAATCCATACCAGGCCCTTGAGGTCTGCGATGGATTTTAAGGGGAACCCCAGCCAAAAAAAAATGGCGTGGGGTCCCCCTCAAAATCCATACCAGACCCTTATCCGAGCACGCAACCTGGCAGGCAGGAAAAGAGCGCCCCCCCCTGCCTCCTGAACCGTACCAGGCCACATGCCCTCAACATTGGGAGGATACTTTGGGGGTCTGAGACCCCCAAAGCACCTTGTCCCCATGTTGATGAGGACAAGGGCCTCTTCCCCACAACCCTGGCCATTGATTGTGGGGGTCTGCGGGCGGGGGGCTTATCGGAATCTGGAAGCCCCCTTTAACAAGGGGACCCCCAGATCCCGCCCCCCCCTGTGTGAAATGGTAAGGGGGTACAAAAGTACCGTTACCATTTCACCAAAAAAGTGTCAAAAATGGTAAAAATGACAGGAGACGGTCTTTGACAATTCCTTTATTAAAATCTTCTTTCTTATGGTCTTCCTTCTTCATCCTTCGGTTTCTTCATCTTCTCCTTCCGGCATCTTCTCCCATTGCGCGGAGCGGCCCAAGAAGAGACCCGGACGCCGTGGAAGAAGATGCCGGACGAGAAGACCGGAGCAAGAAGAAGCAGATCGGAGGAAGAAGATGATGGAAGAAGAAGATGGAAGAAGATGCCGGAAGGAGAAGATGAAGAAACCGAAGGATGAAGAGAGGAAGACCAGAAGAAAGAAGATTTTAATAAAGGAATTGTCAAAGACCGTCTCCTGTAATTTTTACCATGACACTTTTTTGGTGAAAGGGTAGGGGTACTTTTGTACCCACTTACCATTTCACACAGGGGGGGGTGGGATCTGGGGGTCCCCTTTTTAAAGGGGGCTTCCAGATTCCGATAAGCCCCGATAAGGGTTGTGGGGAAGAGGCCCTTGTCCTCATCCACATGGGAACAAGGTGCTTTGGGGGTCTCAGACCCCCAAAGCATCCTCCCAATGTTGAGGGCATGTGGCCTGGTACGGTTCAGGAGGCAGGGGGGGCGCTCTTTTCCTGCCTGCCAGGTTGCGTGCTCGGATAAGGGTCTGGTATGGATTTTGAGGGGGACCCCACGCCATTTTTTTTTGGCTGGGGTTCCCCTTAAAACCCATCCCAGACCTCAAGGGTCTGGGATGGATTTTAAGGGGGACCCCACGCCATTTTTTTTTTTTTTTTTTGGCTGGGGTCCCCCTTATTATTCATAGCAGACCTGAAGGGCCTGGTTATTGAATTTGGGGGGACCCCCACGCTTTTTTTTTATTTATTTTTTATCAATGACTTTTTTTTATGAATGGCTTTCAATGAATGACTGTTCTCACCAACAAAGGATTTTGTACCAAGTAATAAATACATTTCAGTTGGCGCATTCAATACTTTTCCCAGTGTCATTCCATTTTATTACAGAACGTCATTTATGAACATATTTGTTTTGGTGTCTTTGAATGTATGGATTGCATGGATTGTTACCGATTTTAATGTCAATAGCACCTTTACCAATAGATTTCAGGGCATCATTGTATGGTATCATTGGTAAGAAGCCTGCAGTGTGTGTTCCAGTATCCCCAGCAGATGCTTTTCAGGATAATTGTAAGGTATGGTTGGTAAGAATCCTGCAGTGTGTGTTCCAGTATCTCCAGCAGATGCTTTTCAGGATCGTTGTATGGTATTGTTGGTAAGAAGCCTGCGGTGTGTGTTCCAGTATCCTCAGCAGATGTGTTCTAGGATCATTGTATGGTATCATTGGTAAGAAGCCTGCAGTGTGTGTTCCAGTATCCCCAGCAGATGTTTTTTCAGGATCATTGTATGGTATCGATGGTAAGAAGCCTGCAGTGTGTGTTCCAGTATCCCCAGCAGATGCTTTTCAGGATCGTTCCATGGTGTCATTGGTAAGAGGCTTGCAGTATGTGTTCCAGTATCCCCAGTAGATGCTTTCCAGGATAATTGTAAGGTATGCTTGGTAAGAATCCTGCAGTGTGTGTTCCAGTATCTCCAGCAGATGCTTTTCAGGATCGTTGTATGGTATTGTTGGTAAGAAGCCTGCGGTGTGTGTTCCAGTATCCTCAGCAGATGTGTTCCAGGATCATTGTATGGTATCATTGGTAAGAAGCCTGCAGTGTGTGTTCCAGTATCCCCAGCAGATGTTTTTTCAGGATCATTGTATGGTATCGATGGTAAGAAGCCTGAAGTGTGTGTTCCAGTATCCCCAGCAGATGCTTTTCAGGATCGTTCCATGGTGTCATTGATAAGAGGCTTGCAGTATGTGTTCCAGTATCCCCAGTAGATGCTTTCCAGGATAATTGTAAGGTATGCTTGGTAAGAATCCTGCAGTGTGTGTGCTAGTATCCCCAGCAGATGCTTTTCAAGATCGTTGTATGGTATCGTTGGTAAGAAGCCTGCAGTGTGTGTTTCAGTATTTCCAGCAGATGCTTTTCAGGATCATTGAATGGTATGGTTGGTAAGAATCCTGCAGTGTGTGTTCCAGTATCTCCAGCAGATGCTTTTCAGGATCGTTGTATGGTATCGTTGGTAAGAAGCCTGCGGTGTGTGTTCCAGTATCCTCAGCAGATGTGTTCCAGGATCATTGTATGGTATCATTGGTAAGAAGCCTGCAGTGTGTTCCAGTATTTCCAGCAGATGCTTTTCAGGATCATTGTATGGTATCGTTGGTAAGAAGCCTGCAGTGTGTGTTCCAGTATCCCCAGCAGATGTTTTTCAGGATCATTGTATGGTATTGTTGGTAAGAAGCCTGCAGTGTGTGTGTTCCAGTATCCCCAGCAGATGTTTTTTAGGATCGTTCCATGGTGTCATTGGTAAGAGGCTTTCAGTGTGTGTTCCAGTATCCCCAGTAGATGCTTTTCAGGATCATTGTAAGGTATCCATGGTAAGAATCCTGCAGTGTGTGTGCCAGTATCCCCAGCAGATGCTTTTCAGGATCGCTGTATGGTATCGTTGGTAAGAAGCCTGTGGTGTGTATTCCAGTATCCTCAGCAGATGTGTTCCAGGATAATTGCATGGTATCATTGATAAGAAGTCTGCAGTGTGTGTTCCAGTATCCCCAGCAGATGCTTTTCAGGATCATTGTATGGTATCATTGGTAAGAGGCCTGCAGTGTGTGTTCCAGTATCCCCAGCAGATGTGTTCCAGGATCGGCAAATTGATGACCATAGCATTAGAGCAATGAAAAGCTGATGTAGTTCAAAGATATATTTTATTTATTTATTTTTTGGACTGTTCCTTTAAGCCGTGGCTGCTGAGCCTCGTTTTATAAATACAGTCTGTACTTTTTCTATGTTTATGCCGTTTTTGACAATCCATTCGCCGCAGAACATGAAATGCAAATTACAGCTCTCTGATAATTATTAGAATGCGACAGTATACGCAAACTGTATTTAAAATGTTTTCTTCCTGAAGTTTTGTTTTGTCTTTAAAACAAAAGATCATAACAAAATAAAAATTCTAATGAAATAATAAAGAATAAGCTTTAAAAAGATAATAACCAGAAGTTGTTTTAATATATTCAGGGACAATGAGCAGCTTTGCTTATATAATATCTTTTTTTTTTGATTCCTTATCTGTACTCTCTGGCCAACATACACGTGGCTCTGTTTACATTTGGCCCGTCTGCAGTCTGCACTGCGCAATGTTGAAAGCACATAACTGCAGACCAGGACGGAAAAACGAAGAAAGGTCCAGGATCCCTGTAGACGTGCATTCTGTTTTAATCCTTCAAAGTTGTTGTTCATTTTTAATACTAATGACATATGTCTGTTGTTTCTGCAACTCCAGCTTCATTTAAAAACAAAAATAAAAAATCTGCCCACACTCCCTCCTGTATATAAAAGAAAAAGTTTTCCCAGCAGCGCTGTAGCGCCCCCTAGCAACTGTTGATAAGTCAGGTCCAGGGCCAGGCGGAGGTAATATACGGGCGCAAGAGGTTGGACTACCTCTACTGTACAGCTGGAGTACTCAACACCATTATTAGACATGTGCACAATAGAAAAATGTGTTTATTTTCGTTTGTTTCTTTCGTTTCCGTTGATTCGTAACGATTCGTAAATTCGTAAGTCGTCGGTGTTCGTATTCGTAACGATTCGTATTTTCGTAAGAGTTATTTTTTCGTTGATTCGTTTTTCGTTTATTCGTAATTCGGACACATTCGTATTTTCGTCGATTTAGTTACATTCGTACTTTCGTTAGATTGATTTATTCGTACTTTCGTAACATTGTTTTCGTAGATTCGTAATCGGAGCATAATTCATAATTTTATGTAATGTGTATGCTATTATTACATTGTAAGAGACACGGAAAATTACGAATCGAAAAAAAAGGTTACAAATGTACGAATTTTTTCGTGCAATCCATTCGAAGCATGTTAAGCAGCGCCATTGTAAAGCCCCATACACACGGTCGGACAATCCGCGGACCAGGTCCGTCGGACCATGTCCGTCATACTTTGTCCGATGTTGGTTTTGCGTACACACGGTCGGACAAAGTTGTCGGAAAATCCGATCATTCTGAACGTGGTGACGTTTGTTGCCTACGACGGGACTACGTAGAGGCTAGTAGCCAATAGCTTTGGTCTTGTAATGTGATCTGAGCATGCGTAGCACTTTGTCCGGTCGGACAACCGTACACACGATCGGATTTGGTGTGATCGGACCGTGTTGACGGCCAAGATTTCCAGCAGGAGATAAGACTTTGTCCGTCGGTCAAACCGACGAACACTGTCCGATGGTGCATACACACGGTCTGATTTTTCAACAACCTTGTCCGATCGGACAGAATCCATGAAAAAGTCCGACCGTGTGTATGGGGCTTTAGGGACACGGAAAATTACCAATTCAACAAAAAAATAAAAGTTACGAATGTACAAATTTTTTCGTTCATTTTGATTTTCGTTGTTCCTGTTTTCGTTTTTTTTCGGATTTTCTTCTTTCGTAGTTTCGTTGTTTCTAATTTGGTTATTTCGGATTTTCGTTGTTTTTCGGATTCGTTCGATTCAAACATTCGTTAAAATTTTTAGCGAATCGTTCGTTCATTCGTACGATAACGAATGAACAAATATAACGAATTTTAACGAAAAACTAACAAAAAAAAAAAACGAAACTAATTGCACATGTCTAACCATTATTTGACCCCCCCGGCTAGGTTATGGATGAAACACATACAACCTCACAGTCCATGGGTGGTTTACCTGGTTCTCCCATATGTGTACAGAGAGGTTAATGGGCATGGAGCTTCCACAGAACAGTTCTTGTCTTTCTCTTTCTGTACCCTAGGGCAGTGGTCCCTAAACTGCGGACTGTGGGACAGATGCAGTACTTTATTTGCCTTTATCCAGCCCTTGGGGTACTTGGCACACCAACAATCGGGTAGTATTCCTCCCACTGACACCAACAATGGGTCATTGTTCCTCCCACTGACACCAACAATGGGGCACTATTCCTCCCACTAACACCAATGAGGAAACACTATTCCTTTCACTAATACCAATAATAGGGCACTATTCTGCCCACTGACACCAATGAGGGAACACTATTCCTTTCACTAATACCAATGATAGGGCACTATTCTGCCCACTGACACCAACAATGGGGCACTATTCCTCCCACTAAGGCTGCATTCACACTACAGTGTTTTGAATTGCGGAGCAGATTTGGCATTCACACCACGGCGCTGTCAAATCGTGGGCAGATCCACGCCAAATTTGCCCGTGATTCAAACCGCTGTAGTGTGAATGCAGCCTAACGCCAACAATGGGGCACTATTCCTCCCACTGACACCTATGAGGGAACACTTTTCCTTTCACTGACACCAACAGTGGGGCACTATTCCTTCCACTGAGACCAAAGATGGGGCAGTATTCCACCAAACTGACACCAATGATGGTTACTATTCCTCCCACTTATACCAACAATAGGGCACTATTTATTTTACTGACACCAAAGACGGGGCACTATTCCTTCCACTGACACCGACAATGGGGCACTATTAGCCCCACTGACACCAATGATGGGGCGCTATTTATTTAAATGACACCAATTATGGGACACTATTCCTCCCACTCACACCAAAAATAGGGCACTGATTATTTCAATGGCACTAATGATGTGGCACTATTCCTCCCACTAATAGCAATGATGGGACACTATTCCTCCCACTAATAGCAATGATGGGGCACTATTCATCCCACTGACACCAATGATGGGACACTATTCCTCCCACTGACACCAATGATGGGACACTATTCTTCCCAATGACATCAATGATGGGACACTATTCATCCCACTGATACCAATGATGGGACACTATTCTTCCCAATGACATCAATGATGGGACACTATTCATCCCACTGATACCAATGATGGGACACTATTCTTCCCAATGACACCAATGATGGGACACTATTCCTCCTATTGACACCAATGATGGGACACTATTCCTCCCACTGACACCAATGATGGGACACTATTCCTCCCACTAATGCCAACGATGGGGGAATATTCCTCCTCCCACTGACTCTGGGGCATTTTCTACTTTCACCTACCGAGTCCAGCCCCCATAGCAATTGGCCCTTTGTTTAGAAAGTTTGTAGACCCCTGCCCTAGGATATCAGTGAAATCCTCTACTCTCTGCCTGTCACTCTGAGGGCCACGGGAGATGTTTCTTGTAGACATGTACGCCGTCAATAAATTTGTTTAGTTTCCTTTCCGTCTCGTATTGGCCGTTAATTAGTATTTCGTAATTCGTGTCCGAAATTCAATTTGTATTCGTACGAAATACGAATTTTCGTTAGGTTCGTTAATTTTTTCGTAACAATTACGAACGTTCGTTATGATGAATTTATCATTATAAGGGGCCCCCACCATCCCTGTGCTGTGTTGACTTACTGGGGTTTTTAACTTCATCATAACGAATAATCGTAATTAACGAACATTCTTATTTTGTCCGATTCTCAATCTCCCATCGACTACCAGTACCAGTCTCTCCCACTCCCATATTAACTACTTCCCACCCGGCCACTGTATATATACGGCCGGGTGGGAGCCGCCTACTTCTGATCGGACGTTCCCGAACGTCCATCAGAAGTAGGGGGATCGCGCCCGCGCAGCGGCGCGATCCCGATGCGCTCGTGTCACCCGGACACGGCGCATCTCGGATCGGCAGGAGGGCTCTGTGATTGGCCCTCCTGATCACATGACGGCCGTGTCCAATCACAGCCGTCATGTGATTAAGCAAACAGCCGGTTTCTAGGCAATCGTCTCTCCTCTCCTCACACGGAAGTCGTCGCTGAGGAGAGCGGATCGCTGCAGCCGGCTGATGATCAGTGAGTATTAGCTGTTTTTTTTTACTCACTGATCACCAGTCTAACCAGTAAACACCAGTAAACACCAGTAAACACACATGTCCCCCACACATGTCCCCAAAACACACATGTCCCCAAATAAAAACACATGTCCCCAAATAAAAACACATGTCCCCAAATAATAAAAACACATGTCCCCCACATATGTCCCAGTAAAATCACATGTGCCAATGATTATCTGCACACATCTGTCCGTGATCACCTGCACACATCTGTACATGATCATTTGCGTACATATGTCCGTGATCACGCGAACCAATTATTATACACTTAACGGAATTTTTTTTACTAAAAACATGTAGCAGAATACATTTTGGCTTAAATTTATGACAAAATTTGATTTTATTGGATTTCGTTTAAAAAAGAAAGGAGAAAATATAGTTTTTTTTCAAAATTTCCGCAATTTTTTCGCTTATATCGCAAAAAATAAAAAAAACGGAGTCGTGAATAAATACCACCAAACTAAAGCTCTATTTGTGCGAACAAAATGATAAAAATTTCATTTGGGTACAGCGTAGCATGACCGCGCAATTGTCACTGAAAGTGCGAGAGCGCTGAAAGCTGAAAATTGGTCTGGGAAGGAAGGGGGGGCCAAAGTGCCCGGGTATTGTAGTGGTTAAAAAAGGTCATTTTCCCAACCCTCCCTCAGCAGCAGAAGAAAAACTCTGATTGGTCAACAAAACACCCGTCACGTTTCCGTTGTAACGGAATTTGGATCCAACATTCGTAAACAAAGTTTCGCATTCCGTACAAAATTCGGAAGCATGGCAATTCGTATTTCGGATCCTCCCGAATGTACGGTTAACAGTTACGACAGCACCACAGATTCCATATAATAGATAGGTGTTGGAAGCCTTCCGAGAACAGCATTGCCTCTGCTATTGTGTTCCACAATCCTGCTCAGAGGTACAAGGCCACCGATCGTCAAACTCTCTTCCATTTGCCATAGGCTACACTCTCAGATATATTTGCATATGCAGAATTGGTTGGGTCAAAAAGAAAGGGTCCCACTGATGCCGCGTACACACACAAGCAGACTTTTCGACTGACTAGGTCCGACGGTCTTCCCGACGGACTTTCCGAACGAACGGACTTGGCCACACACAAGCACACCAAAGTCCGACGGATTCGAACGTGATGACGTACGACCGGATTAGAATAAGGAAGTTCATAGCCAGCAGCCAATAGCTGCCCTAGCGTCGGTTTTCGTCCGTCCGACTAGCATACACACAAACGGATTTTTCAACCGGACTCGAGTCCGTCGGAAAGATTTGAAACATGTATTAAATCTAAAGTCCGTCTGATTTTTAGACAGCAAAGGTCCGATGAAGCCCACACATGATCGAATTGTCCGGACGGATTCGTTCCGTCTGACCTAGTCCGTCGAAAGGCATAAAGGGATACATGTGGACTGCTTATCACTTCTTGATGGAGCTCTCCATGGTCCTCACTGTTCCCATACACCAATCCTTCTTATCTTGCGTACACACGGTCGGAATTCTCGTTGGAAAAAGCTCTGATGGTTTTCCCATCGGAATTCCGACGGAATTTCGCTCAAACGGTCACACCAAATTCCGACGGTCAATAACACCGCGGCATACTACACGTTCGACGGCACTATAAAAGGGAAGTTTAATGCCTCCGAGCATGCGTCTAATTATTTCCGAGCATGCGTCGGAATTTTACCTGTCGGAATTGCATACACACGATCGGAAAATCTGATAGAAAGGTTTTCCGTCGGAAAAATTAAGAACAGGTTCTCAATCCAAAGTCCGTCGGAAACTCCGACAGAAAAAGACCGATGGGCGCACACACGGTCGGAAAATCTGATGAAAAGCTCCCATCGGACTGTTTCCATCGGAAATTCCGACCGTGTGTACGCGGCATTACAGCTTCACCCCTAGTTTATATATCCTAGCCAGTGAAAGGGAAGCCCAGCCCAAAATAGCTGGAACTACAGAGAGATAACCCCACTTTTATGTTCTCTCCACGCTACACTGCTGATCACTGTGTCCTCCTCTGTGTTTCAACACTGGCCAAGCATCATGGAACCTACTTCCTATGGGCCCAGGTGAACCCACCCTTTTAGAGTATGTCATCAAGAGCAGAAAGCAGCACTACATGAATATGTGCCACCATTCTCAACAGCATTCAGGGCGCAACCACCGCTGGAGGAAGAGGACCTATGACATCACATGCTCAGATCAATGACCAAAGATGAAAGGTATGTATTCAGATTTATTTTAAAATTAAGGTGGCAGGGTGCAGTGCCATGTTAGATAGGATTCCCAGTGTGTGGTGAAGTGGGGGTGGGGGTTGGGGGGTGATAGATGGGGCCTTATGATGAGAAGATGTAGGACGTAGAGAGCGTGAGCTCAATTTCCCCTTTGGTGAAAAGCTGGAATACCCCCATCCACCTTGATGGGGATGAAGTTGGGATGGAGAGCACCACAAAACTCATCCTGTAACACCCAACAATTGGTGTGGTGGCGGCGCAGTGGAGGAGGGTTCCCTTGTTTGGTGGTGTTAGGAATGTATTTCCTGGGAGCATGCACCCAGCTACCTGGACCGTGTGTCTCATGGGCCTTAGGTGTTTGGAGGAATCCCCTGTGGACTAGAGGAGGAGGGACCCCTTGCTTAATGGTAGTAGGAATGGTATACTCTGGGAGCAGGCAGAAACCTGGCACTCCATGCCTCATGGGCCTCAGGTGTTTAGTGGGACCCTGATGGACGAGAGAAGGGTCCCCTTTGTGGTGGTAGGTATGGTTACCCCTGGGAGCGGGCACTCAGAAACCTGGCACTCCATGTTTTTCGGGCGCCTCAGTGTTTGGTGGGACTTTAGTGGAATAGTGGAGGGCCCCCTGACTTGATCGTGGTAGGAATAGTGTTCCCCGGGAGCAGGTACTCGGAAACCTGGCACTCCATGTCTCATGGGCCTCAGGTGCCTGTGGACCAGAGGAGGAGGGTCTCCTTGCTTAATGGTAGTAGGAATGGTTTCCCCTGGAAGCACACACCCGTAAAAACCTGGTGCTCCATGTCTCATGGGCCTCAGATCTTTGGTGGGGCCTGGTGGACAAGAGAAGGGTCCAATTGGTGGTGGTAGGAATTGTATCCCCCTGGGAGCAGGCACTCGGAAACCTGTCACTCCATGTTTCATGGGCCTTTGGCGTTTAGTGGGACTCTAGTGGACTAGAGGAGGGTCCCCTTGCTTGGAGGTGGTAGGAATGGTATTCCCTGGCAGCAGGCACTCGTAAACCTAGCGTTCCATGTCCCATGGGCCTCAGGTGTTTGGCAGGACCCTGGTGGACTAGAGGAGGAGGGAACGGCTTTTGCTAGGAGTACGCACCTGGAAATATGGTACTGCATGTCTCATGGGCCTCAGGTGTTTGGTTGGACCCCCCGTAGACTAGACCTGTGTTAACCTCTACAATCTCTATTTCTGATTTATTAATCACAAAATATGATATGGGTTAAATGAGAGTTCTATTGACTAGGAGGAAAGGCTTTAAATATAATAGCATTTATTACAGGTAGTTAAACGTCTAGCTAATACACAAATCTCTAGCACATCAAGGCATAAAATGCTAGGTTGGAATAAAAATATATACATCAAGGAATTTAGATTATATTCCTTCAGACCGTGGTCTAAACGCATGTTTAGTTACAAATAGCAGGGCATGGCTTCCCCTACTGGCTAGAAGTTACCTTAGCTCCATTCTGCATGCTGGTTCCCCAGAAAGAGAGCGTTCCCTCCCCTTTCCTCTGAGAGTATCAAAAACCAGGCTGATGTCTCATTGGCTGGCTTAGCATGAATTCTGATTGGTTACTTAGTTTAAGCCAGCCCACTTACAGGCAACTCCCATTGATGCAAAATATACTTGAATGGTCCTACTTCATTACCTATCCCGGCATGGGGTCGTTTATAGTGAATAGGTGACAAACAATGGAATTGGCTCCCCATTGTTAGTGTCTTCAAGTATCGGCCCCGCAATGTCTGCAATTAACTTGAGCTTGGGAGGAAGGCTTTTGCCCAGCTTTCATAGCTGCAAGCAAAAAGAGATATATTCATAATTACAATATTTCACAGATATTAATGGAAATTTCACATAAATGCATAAGGCAACACCTGGAACCACTGGCCTCTCAAAAGTATGTGAACAAGTGTTTCCCAGCATGGCCCGAGATAAGTAAGAACCTGAATTAGTGGTAAATCAGAGGGTTGGTTACTGGAATTTTGAATCTGCCATCACTGAAAAATTAGACTATAGGCATTGGCTCTGGAACCAGCTTAACATCCCTTTTTCCTGCCCCCAACCCCCTGGAACGCCCTTGTAATGACCCTTTGTGCCATTACAAGGGTGTTCCAAGGGGTTGGGGGCAGGAAAAAGGGAAGGGGGAACCTGATATTTGAAGTTACTGTACCCTATTTCATTTTAAGAGAGCTACCATGAAGGCCATGCCTCTATTTCGTAGGCATTATTTTATCGTTTATCACTGACTGTCTTAGCCCAGACAGAAATCTAAAAAAAAAAAACTTGACCTTTCGCATCCGTTGAATGTACTACACGAAGGATGTACAAGGAAATGTGTTTGGAGGTTGGAAGAACATTTTATAATAATGTTATTTAGCTCTGAACGTAGAATTGTTTTTCCAAGCACACAGTGATGAGACGGGGCGATGGTTTCCATGGAATCCGGGAGCATTTTCTAGGTTCTTCTGCTTTTTATATATCACTCATTCATGAAGACTTGCTTCTCTTCTGAACGGAGAGTCAAGTGGCTGGAAGGCCTGTTCAGAACAATGGCAGTAAGTGAAGCATTACCAGGCAGATTGGTTGGTGATGCCAACTATTTCAGCGATCAGCTATTTGGCCATAATAGGAGGTGAGGGCGGATGGGTCCTCATTGTCATTACAAAGCAGCAATTCAGTGTTTAATGAGAACATTATGTATTAGAATGGATGTAAACCCTAAATGGATATCATTTCTTTTTTTTTACTAAATCACATTTTTCATCTTTTGTTGTATCTTAGCCAGGGGCGGACTGACCATTCGGCCACTCGGGCACTTCCCGAGGGCCCCGGGCCACTAGGGGGCCCCATCAGGGTTGCCAGCCTCAGTAAAACCAGGGACAGTATGTAAAAATCTGTGTTTTTTTTACATCTGTTTCTGAAATATCCCTTACCGACATCCTTTTGGTCTAAAAATCCAGAGATTATAGCTGCTCCACCTCTCCACTACCTTCTCAGCCAATAGAAATATGTCTGTGTATACTGTGTGTACATGTATGTGTATACTGTGTGATTGTATACTGTGTGTGTATACTGTGTGGCCCCATAATCTCTGATTGGCTGGGGGCCCCATAACCTCCTATTGCCCGGGGGGCCCCATGAGTTGTCAGTCCACCCCTGATCTTAGCACTGCTGATCTCCTGCAGCCTCCATGCAGTCATTTCCTATCAACAGGCATCCCATCGATGGCTGCATGGATGGTTTCTTCTTCTCGGCATTAACCACAAACCATAGCTGTGTAGTGTGTGTGGAAACGGTCACCAATAAAAGCCTGTGTGACAACTGACAAGGTGACAACAGATGAGCACAGACAACAAATAGGGGGTGCCGCTCAAGGCTCCAGCCAGGTCCTCTCCTGGAGTACACCGCTAGGAGTGCTGGCCCCCCAGCTCCAATGATACAACAGACAAAAAGGTCCTAGGTAGACATGTGCAATTTGTTTCGTTTATTTTCGTTTTTTTTTTTTTTTTTTTCGTTATTTTCGTTCGTTCGTTTTCGTACCAATGAACGAATCATTCGAATCGAACGAATCCGAATAACGAATCGTTCGAATCGTACGAATCCGAAAAACAACGAAAATCCGAAAAAAAAAATAATAGAAACAACGAATGTACTAATGAAGAAAATCCCAAAAACTAAAACAGGAACAACGAAAATGAACGAAAAAATTCATACATTCATAACTTTTTTTTTTTTTGATGAATTGGTAATTTTTCCGTGTCCCTTACAATGGCGCTGCTTAATGTGCTTCGAATGCATTGAACAAAAAAATTCGTACATTCGTAACTTTTTTTTTTTGTTGAATTGGTAATTTTCCGTGTCTCTAAAGCCCCATACACACGCGCGGATTATCCGAGGACCAGGTCCGTCGGATCCTGTCCGTCATACTTTGTCCGATGTTGGTGTTGCGTACACACGGTCGGACAAAGTTGTCGGAAAATCCGATCATTCTGAACGTGGTGACGTTTGTTGCCTACGACGGGACTACGTAGAGGCTAGTAGCCAATAGCTTTGGTCTTGTAATGTGATCTGAGCATGCGTAGCACTTTGTCCGTCGGACAACCGTACACATGATCGGATTTGGTGTGATCGGACCGTGTTGTTGGAAAATCTATCCAGCAGGAGATAAGACTTTGTCCGTCGGACAATCCGATGTACACTGTCCGATGGTGCCTACACACGGTCTGATTTTTCAACAACATTGTCCGATCGGACAGAATCCATGCAAAAATCCGACCGTGTGTATGGGGCTTTACAATGGCGCTGCTTAATGTGCTTCGAATGTATTGAACAAAAAAATTTGTACATTCGTAACTTTTTTTTTCGATTCGTAACTTTTTTTTTTTTTCGATTCGTAATTTTCCGTGTCTCTTACAATGGCGTTGCTTAACGTGCTTCGAATGGATTGAACAAAAAAATTCGTACATTCGTAACTTTTTTTTTCGATTCGTGACTTTTTTTTTTTCGATTTCGTAAATTATTAAAATGTAATAATAGCATACACATTACATAAAATTATGAATTATGCTCCGATTACGAATCTACGAATGTTACGAATGTTACGAATGTACGAATAAATACGAATGCGTCCGAATTTCGAATAAACGAATAAACGAAAATTAAACTAATGAAAAAACGAATCAACGAAAAATAACTCTTACGAATGTACGAATCGTTACGAATACGAACACCGTCGACTTACGAATTTACGAATCGTTACGAATCAACGGAAACGAAAAAACGAAACGAAAATAAACAAATTTTTTTGTTGTGCACATGTCTAGTGCTGGCCCCCAGCTCCAATGATACAACAGACAAAAAGGTCCTAGGAGCCGCACATCACTGCAAGACCCTGTGGATATGTAAAATGACAGCCTCAGCCAAGGCTCCAGCCAAGAAGCGCACCGACGCGTTTCAGAACTTAATCATGATTAAGCTTTGGGGGCGGAGTGAAATGTGTTGGGAGTGTGGCTTGGCTGGAGGCTGTCATTTCATATATCCACAGGGTCTTGCAGTAATGTGTGGTGCAGAGGACCTTTTTTGTCTGTTGTAACAGAAGAGCACAAGTGGGAGGCAGAGACAAAAGTGTTGTCACCTTATAACAGGAACTCCTGAACAAGGATCTTCGCACCAGGTAATATTTTACCCATTTGCCGACCAGTCAGCAGTAATTTTACTGCTGGCCGGTGGCTTAAGCAGACACTGCGATGTCCCTGGAGTACGGTGCTCACTGTGATCAGCCCAGATACCAGGTGATTGCTGTGCGATCACATCGTGAATGGAATCCATTCATGATACCATTGTATACTACTGTGTGTGATCTGTGATTGGCCACAGCTATAACATGGTACCTGGGCCAATCACAGGACCCTGTACCATGTTATAGCTGTAGCCAATCGCGGCATCACAATAGTAAACAATGAGTTATGAATGAAAGCCATTCATGACAACTCAAACGATTGCTGTTATATTTATCATCACTGTAACAAGAAATTACAGTGTAATAAAAAAAAATTATTGACCGCCCCCCCAGAGTAGTAGAGTTTTACTATGGTGATACTAAACTACTCTGATGACAGTGTGTGTAAAAAAATAAAAATAAAAAGACACCAGTCAGATTCCCTGATAACTGCTACACCAGTTATATGATGATGCCCACTGGTGATGGTGTACTGCACTGGTGACAGCATGTAAAAAAAATTTTGATTATATGTAATAATTATATGTTATGCCCCGTACACACGATCAGACTTTCCGACAACAAAACCGCGGACTTTTGTTCGAAGGGTGTTGGCTCAAACTTGTCTTGCATACACATTGTCACACAAATGTTGGCCAACAATTACGAACGTAGTGACGTACTAGATGTACTTCGGGTTTTTCAGCTCTTTAGCGCCACCCTTTGGGCTCCTTCTGCTAAATTGGTGTTAGTAGTAGAAGTTGGGTGAGTGTTGATTTGCGATTTTTCTTTTTGCGTTTTTCATTTATCGCTTTTCAGTTCGTTTCTGATTGGCCGTTCATCAACCAGACATGTTGTGGAATCGGAGGAGATACCGTGTTATTTATTATTGGCCTTGGAGTTATTGGGTACAGTGTAGCATGACCGCACAATTGTCATTCAAACAGCGATAGCGCTGAAAGCTAAAAATTGCCTTGGGCAGGAAGGGGGTGTAAGTGCCCGGTATTAAAGTAGTTAACAAGAACACAGGAGAGCGTATCTAGAGATGTGACCAAGGCGAAAGCAGAGATCATCTGGGCTGGACAGCTTAAGTAGGCAGGACTGACGAGCAGGATATCATCAACAGTGAGTCACTGTGGAGAGAAAGGAGCTTGGCAATTAGCCGACAGCTGAGCGGCCAGCTTTGAGAAGGAAGGGCTGAGCCCAGCCCTGACAGTTACAACATTAGGCTTCATGCACACTGAAGCTCATAAACTGCAGTTTATTGGAGTTTGGGCGTTTTTTTTAAAAGCCCATAAACTCCACTCTATGTTAGTCTATGGGTCCATGCACACATGGATGTTTTTTAGCTTTAATGAGCAGTGGAGTTTATGGGCTTTTTTCTGAACGCCAGAAATTTGCGTTCAAAGTGCCGTTTTTCACCGCCAAAAAAAGCCAAACGCTTATAAACGCTCATGAACGCGCGTTAATTAGCGTTCGGCGTTCCATTTCTTCAATGCATTGGGGGAGTTTGGAATGCATTGTGGGATTTTTGGAGTGTCTTCTGTGTATTTTTATTAAAAACGCCCATTAACGCTAACGCTAATAAACGCTCATAAACGCTAGTACAAAACGCTGTAAAAAGCAAGTTTTTCAACCAGTGTTTTCTGCCAGCAATCTGGCGTCCAGAAAAAGCTTTTTTGAGCTTCAGTGTGCATGGAGCCATAATGTAAGTGTGATTCTATTTCTAAAAAAAAAAAACGATCTTTAAGTTTTTATACTACGTGGAGCATCTTCTGTATTTGGGTATAATATCATAGAGACTGTGGTCGGGTGATCCATACTGTGGCCCAAAGGAACCCTTCAGGAACGTCCCTGAGAGGCCCTGGCTGGGTATATAGCCAATAGACATGTGCAATTCGTTTAGTTACGGATTAGTTTTCTGTTAAAATTCGTTATATTCGTTAATTCATAAGCATACGAATGGTTTACTAAAAAATTCTAACGAAAAATGAACATGGCAAACAACGAAAATACTAAATAATTAAATTAGAAAACAACGAAATTACGAAAGAATGAAAAACTAAAACGGAGACAACGAAAATACCGAACAAAGATTCAAAATAACGAAAATCAAAATGAATGAAAAATCAAAATTACGAATATTCGGAAAACGGAAATCAAAACAACGAAAATACGAAATAACGAAAAATCTGCTGATCGAGAATTCGAAAGAACGAATGTTAGTTCTGATTCTGAAATATTCCATCCAGAGTCCAGATAGGGTGTGGTTGGGTCGGAGGCTCTGTGTTTTGGTGGATTTTTGAGTTAAGTTCTGACTTGTGAGAGAGAAATTCTTTGTTTCTTAAACATAGAAATAGCATACACATTACGTAAAATTATGAATTATGCTCCGATTACGAATCTATGAAAACAATGTTACGAAAGTACGAATAAATGAGGCAGTTAATCTCACGAAAGTACGAATGTAATTAAATCTACAAAAATAAGAATTTCGAATCAACGAAAATTAGATTTACGGAAATACGAATCATTTCAAATCCAACGAAAATATAGCTCTTCCGAAAATACGAACGCGTCCGAATATGAAATATAACGAAAATACGAATTTCGAATCAACAAAAAAATAACTCTTACGAAATTACGAATCGTTACGAATCAACGGAAACGAACAGAGACGAAACTAAGCAAATTTTTCTATTGTGCACATGTCTAATAGCCAATAGCGCTGATGACCTTTTTCTAACAAAGGTCCACTCTTATTGGTAAGCAGGCAATTTTACCATACCAAGGTGGCAGTGTCTTCTGTGGACCTTCATGCACATGGTGATGGATGGTGACTGTATGTTTTCCAACTTGGGTTACATTAGACATGTGCACAATAGAAAAATTTGTTTATTTTCGTTTCTGTTCGTTTCCGTTGATTCGTAACGATTCGTAATTTCGTAAGTCGTCGGTGTTCGTATTCGTAACGATTCGTGTTTTCGTAAGAGTTATTTTTTCGTTGATTCGTTTTTCCAGTAGTTTAATTTTCGTTTATTCGAAATTTGGACGCATTCGTATTTTCGTAGATTTAGTAAGATTCTACGAAAACAATGTTACGAAAGTACTTTTGTAAGATTGATTTATTCGTACTTTCGTAACATTGTTTTCGTAGATTCGTAATCGGAGCATAATTCATAATGTTATGTCGAAAAAATAATGTTATGTCGAAAAAAAAAAAAAAAGTTACGCATGTACGAATTTTTTCGTTCAATCCATTCGAAGCACGTTAAGCAGCGCCATTGTAAGAGACACGTAAAATTACGAATCGCAAAAAAAAAAAAGTTACGAATGTACAAAGTTCATTTTGATTTTCGTTGTTCCTGTTGTTCGTTTTTCGGATTTTCTTCTTTCGTAGTTTCGTTGTTTCTAATTTGGTTATTTTGGATTTTCGTTGTTTTTCGTATTCGTTCGATTCGAACATTCGTTATTCGTTAACATTTTTAGCGAATCATTCGTTCATTCGCACGATAACGAATGAACGAAATATAACGAATTTTAACGGAAAACGAAAAAAAAAACTAAACGAGTTGCACATGTCTAGGTCACATATTAGGAGGACTTTATCTCAAAAACGAATCTTTGCAATATTCCTTTTATGTTTAGATTTATTTTGATACATGTTTTATGACCTCTACTACGCTTTTCATACTAAAAATTGTTAAATGTCAACGCGACTCTGTTTATGTATGATTATCACTTCATGTGTATGCATTGATACAGGGGACAAGAGAGGCTTGGAAGCTGGAAACTGAGAAAACTCGACTTTTAAATGCTGAGATTTAATTTCCATTTCTCCCTTCCCGCGTATTACCTGTAATCTCGCTGGAAGCGATAAGCCGCCAGCCGTGTTCCCTCTCCCTCATTGAGATTCCATTAGAGGCTAATTGCACACCGTCCATCTCATGCTGGAGCTTCGCCTCTGTGGGGAATGGATTTTTTATTGAAAATTTCGCCTTAACAAACACAGAGTAATATTCTGATTAATTTGCTGGATCAGAGCGACCTGGACCTTGGCATCCGCTCGACTCCATGTTTTGTCTTAGCAGCGGTCGCTCATTAAGCTGACTGAGGTGCTCTCATCTGCTGGATCTTCTTGACGTATTTTGTATGTTCTATTTGTTTATTCACATCGCATTATCATCTTCACTGCTGTGATTTTGTGTTCTGGTAACGTCATCGTTATTTAAACAGCCAGTCCATCCAAAATCGATATTGTAACTGCTTCCAGGTCTGAGCACGTGTTGTGCCCGTTATGAGGGGTTCCCACCATCCCTGTGCTGAGTTCCCAGTTCTGCACACTTGCTGTGTCCATTATGAGAGGTTCCCACCATCCCTGTGCTGAGTTCCCGGGTCTGTACACCTTCTGTGCCCATTAGGAGGGGTTCCCACCATCCCTGTGCTGAGTTCCGGGGTCTGTACACCTTCTGTGCCCATACATACACGCTGTAGACACTGTACGTGTATTCTGATATTACCACCATCCTTGTGCTGAGTTCCCGGGTCTGTACACCTTCTGTGCCCATTAGGAGGGGTTCCCACCACCCCTGTGCTGAGTTACCGGGTCTGTACACCTGCTGTGCCCATTATGAGGGGTTCCCACCACCCCTGTACTGAGTTCCCAGGTCTGTACACCTGCTGTGCCCATTATGAGGGGTTCCCACCACCCCTGTACTGAGTTCCCAGGTCTGTACACCCTGCTGTGCCCATTATGAGGGGTTCCCACCACCCCTGTGCTGAGTTCCCAGGTCTGTACACCTGCTGTCCCACCATCCCTGTGCTGAGGGGTTCCCACCATCCCTGGGCTGAGTTCCAAGGTCTGTACACCTGCTGTTCCCATTATGAGGGGTTCCCACCATCCCTGTGCTGAGTTCCCAGGTCTGTACACCTGCTGTGCCCATTATGAGGGGTTCCCACCACCCCTGTGCTGAGTTCCCAGGTCTGTACACCTGCTGTGCCCATTATGAAGGGTCCCCACCACCCCTGTGCTGAGTTCCCAGGTCTGTACACCTGCTGTGCCCATTATGAGGGGTTCCCACCACCCCTGTGCTGAGTTCCCAGGTCTGTACACCTTCTGTGCCCATTATGAGGGGTTCCCACCACCCCTGTGCTGAGTTCCCTGGTCTGTACACCTGCTGTGCCCATTATGAGGGGTTCCCACCACCCCTGTGCTGAGTTCCCAGGTCTGTACACCTTCTGTGCCCATTATGAGGGGTTCCCACCACACCTGTGCTGAGTTTCCTGGTCTGTACACCTGCTGTGCCCATTATCAGGGGTTCCCACCACCCCTGTACTGAGTTCCCGGGTTTGTACACCTGCTGTGCCCATTATGAGGGGTTCCCACCATCCCTGTGCTGTGTCCATTAGGAAGGGTTCTCACCATCCATGTGCTGAGTTCCTGGGTCTGTACACCTGCTGTGCCCATTATGAGGGGTTCCCACCATCCCTGTGCTGAGTTCCCGGGTCTATACACTTTAGGTGCTCATTTTGAGGGGTTCCCACCATCCCTGTGCTGAGTTCCAAGGTCTGTACACCTGCTGTGCCCATTATGAGGGGTTCCCACCATCCTTACACTGAGTTCCCAGTTCTGCACACTTGCTGCGTCCATTAAGAGAGGTTCCCACCATCCCTGTGCTGAGTTCCCTGGGGTCTACACACCGTCTGTGCCCATTATGAGGGGTTCCCACCATCCCTGTGCTGAGTTCCAAGGTCTGTACACCTACTGTGCCCATTGTGAGGGGTTCCCACCATCCCTGTGCCGAGTTCCCGGGTCTGTACACTGCTGTGCCCATTATGAGGGGTTCCCACCATACCTGTCAGATTTGTATTTATGATCAAGAAGATAAAGATAATTACGTATGTAACAGGAACGCGCTGAAACACACAAATGTGGTTGGGAATTTTGGCAGGGAGATCTCACCATTTGGAGCATCCAGGGTACCATTGAAGCCAGGGCAGTTGCTTTTAATTATGATACTCTAAACCTAGAAAGGTTAAAAAGGTTAAAAAACACCCCCACAAAATAAATAAGCCCCCAAATATTAAGGCGAGGAGGAGAAGACTTAATGAGTGTTGATGTTCATCCCAAAAATAAACTATTTTATTCCCAGGCCTAGAATGCTCTTATGAGGTACAGGTGTGACAGTACCATACTCCTCGGAAAAGCTGTCTTGCAATGGGCTGGAATGGATTTCAAGCTCTTTCCCGGCAGGCAAGGTGATGTCACCCGTTCCTCCTGGGAGCATCAGAAGCCATTTTTGCTGGGAATATTGGGCTGGTAAAGGAGCAGACCCTTTGCCATGGAAAGCATGTATTAATGTTATATATTATAGGCGTTGTAACATTTTATTACAGAATCATTAAAACATAATTTGGTTACATATCCGCCTCTCTTCCTGTTTACAAATAACCAAAAACGAGGGTTGGTTTATCATTTCCAATATGGCCGCTATACGAGAACGAGGCTTGGTTGCCTCCTCGAGACTATTTAAGGTGACAATTCAACGCGCCGCCCGTGCCCTTTGAAAACGTCATGTGTGACGAAACATGTCAGGGCGGAGCTACGCATTGACGTCACCACGCTCTCACGTGACTCCGGAAGCACGGGCGCTCGCTTTTTAAACTTAGACAGCATCTTTTTATCAACGCTTTTTTGTATTTACTTATTTTTATGAATAAACCTCATAGTGTTTAAAGGATAACACACTATTGGAGCTCCTTTTTTTTACCCTTACACGGCCTCCTCCGTTCTGAGGGAGTGCACTGGCTTCTCATTAGGGGATAGTTTCCCACGCACAGGGGACGGGGACACGGAGGATGGAAGGAGAGTGAGGGTAAAAGTTCTGGATACCCACGCATCTTGGATCAGAGAGACCCCGTAGAGGTTATATCTGCAAGCGATTACGACCTCGCTACTATAGGAGGTCCATCAGATCTAGACATGTGCAATTCGTTTAGTTTTTTTTTGTTTTTCATTTTTTTTCGTCATTTTCGTTCGTTCGTTTTCGTACGAATTAAATAATCGTTCGAATCGTACGAATCCGAATAACGAATCGTTCGAATCGTACGAATCCGAAAAACAACGAAAATCCCAAATTAGAAACAACGAATGTACTAATGAAGAAAATCCGAAAAACGAAAACAAACGAAAAATTTCGTAACTTTTTTTTTTGTTGAATTGGTAATTTTCCGTGTCTCTTACAATTGCTGCTTAACGTGCTTCGAATGGATTGAACAAAAAAATTCGTACATTCGTCCTTTTTTTTTTTTAACTTTATTTTTATTTTTTTCGATTCGTAATTTTCTGTGTCTCTTACAATGGCGTTGCTTAACGTGCTTTGAATCGACTGAACAAAAAAAATCGTACATTCGTAACTTTTTATTCGATTCGTAACGTTTTTTTTTCAATTCGTAAATTATTAAATTATTATTAAAATGTAATAATAGCATATACATTACATAAAATTATGACTTATGCTCCGATTACGAATGTACGAATATACGAATGTATGAATAAATACGAATGCATCCGAAAATTAAACTAACGAAAAAAAAATGAAAAAATAAAAAATGTACGAATCGTTACGAATACGAACACCGACGACTTACGAATGTACGAATCGTTACGAACCCGAACACCGACGACTTACGAATGTACGAATCGTTACGAAAATAAAAAAAAAACGAAACGAAATAAACAAATTTTTTTGGAAATAAAAAAAAAAAATAAACAAATTTTTTTGTTGTGCACATGTCTAATCAGATCTGGTAAGGGTCTAATTTTTTTTCATTTGGTGTTATAAGGAGAGGCTCATGCTTTCGTCCCTTCGGTGGTGGTGGAACTGAAGCCTGCGTCTCTTCTGCTTTTTTTTCTTCCTTTTTTTCTTTTTTATGAATTGGACTCAATGCTCACTTTATTTGAACTTTTAACGTATGGTTTAATATTTTTATATATATAATTTTTAATTTTTTTTCCATTTTTGTGGACTTTATCCTCCTATTTTTTACTCGTAGGGATGGATATGTTCAGTCCTCTATAATTGGTTTACTTACTCATGTGGTATTCATAAACATTGCACATTACTTTTTATATGTATTTCACATTTCATTTATTCACTTATGCCACGTACACACAAGCGGAATTCCGGCCAGAAAAAGACCGATGAGAGCTTTTCAATGGAAAATGCGACCGTGTGTAGGCTCCATCGGAATTTTGCTAGCCGAATTTCCGCCAGCAAAGAATTGAGAGCAGGTTCTCAATTTTTCCGACGGAAAAGGTTTCTATCGGAAATTCCGATCGTCTGTAGCAATTCTGACACGCAAAATTCCTACGCATGCTCGGAAACAATTCGACGCATGCTCGGAAGCATTGAACTCGGCTCGTTGTAGTGTTGTACGTCACCGCGTTCTTGGCGGTCGGCATTTGGTGTGACCGTGTGTAGGCAAGACAGTTTGAGCAGAATTCCTTTGGAAATTTTGTTGGGAAAACCACCAGAGCTTTTTCCGACGAGAATTCCGATCGTGTGTACGCGGCATTACGCAGCATCATTATAGGTGTTGCGCTTATGAATATTTGCTTGTCTATTAAAGATTGGCACTTGTATTAGCGCAACTATACCTCCACTTATAACAATGATATAATTAGAGGGAAATGCAGATTATCTAGGGATCTCTGGTAAGGTGTGCTTTCCAATACCCACAGGCCTGTGAGATTCGCCCATTGAGACAATGAAACAAACGGCAACGTCTCTCCAAGCAAATCTAAATCTTTATTCTTTGGTGTGAATATATAAAGGGGCTTTCAGAAAAGACCACCCTATGACAAATTATCCAATCATATATGTGACGGACCTAGCCGGGACACGGGCTGTTGGAGGGGACTGAGTGCGAGCCTGTTGCCTTGCGACTATGGGCCCTGGCATTTGGGGGAACAGTGCTCTTTGAGCTGCAAGCCTGGGACCCCTGAGCTGGTGATACTTGGATTCAGGTCCATGCTGGCCCCCCAATACACATAGAATCTGTATGTGTATTTGGCATATTAGCAAGAGACGCTAATGTCATGACTCATGAACTCCAGCCACCTGTCTGTTGTGTTAATGAGTATAGTCTGGCTTGTAGAAGCTTTTCACCTATTGTTGGATGTGCTAATTAACCCTGCAATTGAATGATGGAGCCCAGTGTTGATTGAGATAATTAGCTCATGCTAATTAGGTTAGGCTTGTCATCTGGCTGTATATAAGTGTGACATGTCAAATAAAGATGCATTCCTGATGTAGCCTACAGTGGTGTTGTCTGGTGACTGGCTGAGCTAAGGGGGTCTTGGATTGTGTGGTACCGGACAGAGGAAGCAGTTACGGCGGACATCTTGAGTACGAGGTCCGTCACAATATACAAGTACAGTCTATGACAAAGTGAAACTAATTATAATAAAGAAATCACGTTAGGGTGACCACATTTCCAAACTGCCATTCAGGGACAACCCCCCCCCCCCGCACCCCCCCAAAAAAGATGGTTTTTGATCCTTTTTTTGCCAATTCTTGCGGGAAAAAAAGCAAACAGTGGTAACCAGTTTAGACAGGTGGTATGCAATGTGCACCTGCTTTAACTAAGTACTTTGTACATCACTTACTCTGGCAAGTTCACTACATCAAGGGGGACAGCAGAACAGAGGGGGACACGGAGGAAGAACAGAGGGGGACATGGTGGAAGAACGGAGGGGGACACGGCGGAAGAACGGAGGGGGACATGGCGGAAGAACGGAGGGGGACACGGCGGAAGAACGGAGGGGGACACGGCGGAAGAACGGAGGGGGCCAGCAGAACAGAGGGGGACATGGAGGAAGAACAGAGTGGGACACGGCGGAAGAACAGAGGGGGACAGCAGAACGGAGGGGGGGACACGGAGGAGGAACGGAGGGGGACAGCAGAAGGGAGGGGGGGGACACAGAGGAAGAACGGAGGGGGACAGCAGCAGAACAGAGGGGGACAGGGGGACACGGAGGAAGAACGGAGGGGGACAGCAGAACAGAGGGGGACACGGAGGAAGAACGGAGGGGGACAGCAGAACAGAGGGGGACACAGAGGAAGAACGGAGGGGGACAGCAGAACTGAGGGGGACACGAAGGAAGAACTGAGGGGGACACGGCGGAAGAACGGAGGGGGACGTGGCGGAAGAACGGAGGGGGACACTGCAGAAGAACGGAGGGGGACACAGCGGAAGAACGGAGGAGGACGCGGCTGAAGAACGGAGGGAGGACAGCAGAAGGGAGGGGGACACGGAGGAAGAACAGAGGGGGACAGCAGAAGGGAGGGGGGACACAGAGGAAGAACGGAGGGGGACAGCAGCAGAACAGAGGGGGACACGGAGGAAGAACGGAGGGGGACAGCAGAACAGAGGGGGACACGGAGGAAGAACGGAGGGGGACAGCAGAACAGAGGGGGACACGAAGGAAGAACTGAGGGGGACACGGCGGAAGAACGGAGGGGGACGTGGTGGAAGAATGGAGGGGGTCACAGCGGAAGAACGGAGGAGGACACGGCTGAAGAACGGAGGGGGGCAGCAGAACGGAGGGGGGGACACGGAGGTAGAACGGAGGGGGACAGCAGAACAGAGGGGGAAAGGACAGCAGCAGAATGGAGGGGGACAGTACACTAACCTACCTGTCCTGGAAGTTGGTCAATGTCTGACATTGACTGCAGGCGCAAATGTGCGGATCTCATGGGCGGGAGGAGCCTGGAGGAGGGCTTGGACGAGGCTCAGGCTGGCTGGCTGCTCAGCTTCTCTCGTGTCTCTCTCTGGTCACTGGCGTCACTCAGTCTGTGCTGGCTGGCGGTGGCGGCTGATCTCCCTGGGGGCGCGCACGATGGTCACTGCTGCCGTAGGGTGCGGGTGGGTACACTGACCACACTGACTTCCAGGGAACTGCCCATGTGACTGTCAGCCCGCCCCTGAGGCCTCAGCTGAGCTGACGTCACTGGTTACTAGACGCTGGGCGGCCGCTAGCCTAGCAACCGGACTGTCAGAGTCAGACTGAGTTGTGATTTAAAGTAACGGTGGTGGCGGCGGACGGGCGGAATAAGTCTGGTGGTCACTGTGTTTTTTTTTTCATTCCGGGACACTGTATTGTCCCGGAATGAAGGTCCCCGGGACACGGGACATAAATCTTAAATCAGGGACAATCCCGGGCAATCCGGGACACGTGGGCACCCTAAATCACGTGCTTTACAAGAAACTAAACTACCAAGAAGATAACCTGAACAAGAGAAACAAAACTGAATTAGATTAGCAATACTTGAGCATATCTAATAGAAAGTGCTGTTAGAGAGACACAAAATGGAAACTGATTTTTTATATCTAAAGAAAAGTAGTTAAGCTAAATATCCCTTCAATCATATCCAATTGATAAGCTTTTTGTCCTAATAGAAGCTGATGTTTACTTTGATGCATTTTTTTTTTTTGCTTTATCTTGGATACAAATTTCAGGGGAATTAAATCTTGTGATCTGCAGCAGCATTTTCTGGGAAATGGAAACTTCCAATTTCTCTCATCCCTGGTCAGTCCCTGTGTCATCGCGTTCCTTTATTCTTATGTAGCGCTCGACTCCTAATGAGCAGACGCTATTATTTTTTGTAAATTTAAGTTTGTCTGAAGCTGCAGTTTAGCTCAGAATATTTACACTAAAGTTCTGGCTTCTGTACCAGTTTGGCTGGGTTGTGCTAATTTCCACTTGGCCGTGGGTGTCGCTGTCACCACCGGGCAGTGTTGGAAATGCAACAGGCTAAATGTATTGGGTACCCCTTTTTTACTCAGAAACAGCCCGGAGGGAGTGGTCTACCCGCTGGGCATTCTGGGTAAGGGTACTTAACCATTTCCCGCTCGGCCTATAGCAGAATGACGGCCGGGCGGTGGTTTTGTTATCCTGACTGGGCGTCATATGATGTCCTTGAGGATAAAATGCCACCACGCGCCCCTGGGGGCGCTCATCGCGGCGATCGGTGGAGCGGTGTGTCAGTCTGACACACTGCTACACTGATCTCGGTAAAGAGCCTCCGGCAGAGGCTCTTTACCACGTGATCAGCTGTGTCCAATCACGGCTCATCACGATGTCAACAGGAAAAGCCGGTGATCGGCTTTTCCTCACTCGCATCTGACAGACGCAAGTAGAGGAGAGCCGATCAGTGGCTCTCCTGACAAAGGGGGGGTCTGCGATGATTGTTTATCAGCGCAGCCCCCCTCAGATGCCCACCCAGGACCACAAGGTACTCCACTAGGACCACCAGGGAAGTCGGCAACATGTGGATGGCCAGGTATGTACCCCCTGGCCATCCACATGTGAAAACGATGCCCAATCTGTGCCAGTCAGTGCCCACAAATAGGCACTGACTGGCACCATCATGATCCAATAAAGGTGATGCCCAGCAATGCCACCCATCAGGGTCATCAGTGCCACCCATCAGTGTCCAGCAGTGCCACCTATCAGTGCTTATCCGTGCCACATATCCATGCCACCCATAAGTACCCATCAGTGCCACCCAACAAGTGCCCATCAGTGCCCACCAGTGCCTATCAGTGGCCATCAGTGCCCATCATCAGTGGCCATAAGTGCCACCTCATCAGTACCACCTCATCAGTGCCCGTCAGTGCAGCCATATCAGTGCCCATCAGTGCAGCCATATCAGTGCCCGTCATTGAAGAAGGAAACTTACTTATTTACAAAAAATGAACAGAAATAAAGAAAAACTTGTTTTTTTTCAAAATTTTCGGTATTTTATTTGTTGCGCAAAAAATGAAAATCGCAGAGGTGATCAAATACTACCAAAAGAAATCTCTATTTGTGGGAACAAAATGATAAAAATTCTGTTTGGGTACAGTGTAGTATGACAGCGCAATTTTCATTCAAAGTGCGACAGCACTGAAAGCTGAAAATTGGTCTGGGCAGGAAGGTGTCTAAGTGCCCCCCAGTATTGAAGTGATTAAGGTACAGACACCATTTTTTGGGGTTCGTTATCCCGACCGCATGGCCCTCCTGGCCTAAGGTGTGTGCTGCCTTACTCAATGTCTCGGGGCCGGCTGGCCCGAGGCTTCGCAACTGAAAAGGTAGGCCCTCATGTTCTGGGGCCTACTGATCCAGGGGTGGTCCTGTGCTGTATTGCCTGAGGGGAGAAGCCACGCAACTGGAGGATCCAGGGGAGGACTTTTTCGGGAGAGGACCCGAGCAACAAGGCTGGTACCTCATGGAAAAGCCTGGAGACTCAGCTGGAGGACGCATCCTGGGTTATCTACCACACAGTATCGCCGGATCGGCTGAAAGAAACAGGTACTGTGGGGCAACTCTTTAACTTTGCAACGAGAAGCTGATTGTGCCTTCCTGTGGCCAGGGGCGGGCTGGGCCGGGGGGGCAAGGTGGCAATTTCCCCCCAGGCCGTCACAACTTATATGCAAAACGGGCGGCGGCCGCCCACTAACTTTTTTTTTTTTTTTTTATTTCTCAGAGAAAGTCTGCACGGCCGCAGCGGCGTGTTGTATCAGAAATGTAGCCACAGCGTAGTTCTATCTACGCTGTGGCATTCTGGGAGATGTAGTCCATGCGACCGTCCGCCCTGTGATTGGCCGAACAGGATCATGTGCGGGCGGCCGACATGGGCACCTGCGATTGGCCCGGCGAGGCTGGTCACTTGTGGAGTGGAGCGGTCTGTGGGTGGCAACCACTTGCTTGCAGGGGTCCCGCCTCTCTGCCTGGCGCTCTGTGTTTTTTCTGAGGACTCTCTCTCTCTCTCTCATCTACCCCCTCCCAGTCACCTCCTCTGTTAGTGTGCATGCCCTCTCTGTCAGTGTACCCCCTCTCTGTTAGTCCCCCCTCTCTATCAGTGCCCCCCTCTCTATCAGTGCCCCCCTCTCTATCAGTGCCCCCCCCTCTATCAGTGCCCCCCCTCTATCAGTGCCCCCCCCCTCTCTATCAGTGCCCCCCCTCTCTATCAGTGCCCCCCCCCCCCTCTATCAGTGCCCCCCCCTCTATCAGTGCCCCCCTCTCTATCAGTGCCCCCCTCTCTATCAGTACCCCCCTCTCTATCAGTGCCCCCCCTCTCTATCAGTGTCACCCCTCTCTATCAGTGCCCCCCTCTCTATCAGTGTCACCCCCCTCTCTATCAGTGCCCCCCCTCTATATCAGTGTCCCCCCTCTCTATCAGTGCCCCCCCTCTCTATCAGTGCCCCCCTCTCTATCAGTGTCACCCCTCTCTATCAGTGTCACCCCTCTCTATCAGTGTCCCCCTCTCTATCAGTGTCACCCCTCTCTATCAGTGTCACCCCTCTCTATCAGTGTCACCCCTCTCTATCAGTGTCACCCCTCTCTATCAGTGTCCCCCCTCTCTATCAGTGCCCCCTCTCTATCAGTGTCACCCCTCTCTATCAGTGGCCCCCCTCTCTATCAGTGTCCCCCTCTCTATCAGTGCCCCCCTCTCTATCAGTGTCACCCCCTCTATCAGTGTCACCCCTCTCTATCAGTGCCCCCTCTCTATCAGTGTCACCCCTCTCTATCAGTGTCACCCCTCTCTATCAGTGTCACCCCTCTCTATCAGTGCCCCCCTCTCTATCAGTGCCCCCCTCTCTATCAGTGTCACCCCTCTCTGTCGGTGTCCGCCCCTCTTCTGTCAGTGTCACCCCTCTCTATCAGTGTCACCCCTCTCTATCAGTGCCCCCCTCTCTATCAGTGTCACCCCTCTCTATCAGTGTCACCCCTCTCTATCAGTGCCCCCCTCTCTATCAGTGCCCCCCTCTCTATCAGTGTCACCCCTCTCTATCAGTGTCACCCCTCTCTATCAGTGCCCCCTCTCTATCAGTGTCACCCCTCTCTATCAGTGTCACCCCTCTCTATCAGTGTCCCCCTCTCTATCAGTGTCCCCCCTCTCGATCAGTGTCACCCCTCTCTATCAGTGTCACCCCACTCCATCAGTGTCACCCCTCTCTATCAGTGCCCCCCTCTCTATCAGTGCCCCCCTCTCTATCAGTGTCCGCCCCTCTTCTGTCAGCTCGCCCCTCTGTCAGTGCTCCCCCTTTCTGTCAGTGCCACCCCTCTTTGTCCGCCTCTGTCAGCCACAGCAGAGGGCACCATGCCAGCCAGCCATCCACTGACCCACAGCAGGGAGCCAGGCCAGCCACCCACAGCAAGGTGCCAGGCAGCCACCTACGGTGACCCACCCACAGCAGGGCCAAGGTGCCAGCCAGTCACCCACGGTGAACCCACCCACACCAGGAAACCAGCCAACCACACCAGGAGCCAGCCACGGTGACCCACCCACAGCAGCGTGCCAGCCAGCCACCCCCAGGAGCCAACCAGCCACTGTGATCATCCACAGCAGGATGCCAGCCAGCCACCAATGGTGACACACCCACACCAGGAAGCCAGCCAGCCACAGCAGGGTGCTGACCAGCCACCCACAGGAGCCAGCCAGCCACCCACAGGAACCAGCCACAGAGGACGCAGGAGTCAGCCACCAACAGGAGCCAGCCAGCCACCAACAGGAGCCAGCCAGCCACCAACAGGAGCCAGCCACAGAGGATGCGGGAGCCAGCCACAGAGGACGCGGGAGCCAGCCAGCCACCAACAGGAGCCAGCCACAGAGGACGCGGGAGCCAGCCACCAACAGGAGCCAGCCAGCCACCAACAGGAGCCAGCCACAGAGGACGCGGGAGCCAGCCAGCCACAGAGGATGCAAGAGCAAGCCACAGAGGATGCAGCAGCCAGCCAGCCACCAACAGGAGCCAGCCACAGAGGACGCAGGAGCCAGCCAGCCACAGAGGATGCGAGAGCCAGCCACAGCTACAGTACCCAAAGTTAAGGTAAGAGGAACACTACACAGTGCCAATTTTATTTTTACTTTGTGAGATTTTGGGGCAGGGGTGAGAGTCATGGCACAAGGAGGGGGTCCCATGAGGACCAGAGCGAATGAAGGTGTTCACTGTACACTCTGTTAGAAAGAGCCCCCCCCCCCTCCCCCAGGTCCCATTATACTCATTTGAAGCCTCCAATAGGTCATGGATGGGGTCTCCCTCTAAGGCCCCTTTCACACTGGGGCGTTTTTCAGGCGGTACAGCGCTAAAAATAGCCTGTATACCGCCTGAAAAAATCCGGCCCCTTTAATTCCAGTGTGAAAGCCGGCGGGCTTTCACACTGGAGCGGTGCGCTAGCAGGACGGTCAAAAAAGTCCTGCTAGCAGCATCTTTGGAGCGGTATAGGAGCGGTGTGTTCACCGCTCCTATACCGCTCCTTCTCATTGATTAGAATGGGACACCGCGGTGAAACCACGGCAATACCGCCGCAAAGCGCCGCTACGGCGGTTAAAACGACGGTAAAGCAGCGCTAAATATAGCGCTGCTTTACCGTCACCGCGGCTCACCGCCCCAGTGTGAAAGGGGCCTAACAGACACTTTCTAATGGACACTGTTAGAGAGAGACCCCCCCCCCCCTCCAGGTCCCATTAGACTCTGTTTTAGTCTCTAATGGGGCCTGAAAGGGACACTTTCTAACAGCAGGGAGCCAGGCCAGCCACCTGCAGCAGGGTGCACTGTGCCAGCCAGCCACCCACCCACTGACCCACAGCAGGGAGCCTGCTGGCCGCTAGCCATGGCCTGTGCGTTCTGCTGGCCTGTGGGTCCTGCTGGCCATGGCCAGCTCACAGCAGGACCCACAGTGTTGAGGGCTATTTTTAGACTACTAGATGGGCACTGGCCTGGGGCAGGGTGAATAGGGTGTATAGGGGGGGGGGGATAGATGGGATGTGGGGTTCAGCTGCAGGTGTCAGGGTCTCTCACCTCAGCGATGGCAGCTGCCTGTGCCAGCTCAGCCGGTCCCTGAGCTGATGGGAACTGGTGAGGCTGCGCTGATGGGCACTGGTGATGGTGGGCTGATTCGGTGGTTCAGTGGGCCACTTGACTGGACTTGCCCCCCAGGCCTAAGGCTGCCAGCCCTCCTCTGCCTGTGGCAGAGGATTGCACAACAAGATCGCTAAAATTAACAAGTCTGTGGCAGAGACTTTGACCGAACATCTCATCGGCTGCTAGGCCAGGAGAGGGGCCTATCCGGTGGTTGTAGGATCCAGCCTGTGGAAATTGTTTGTCCTCTGGATCAAGGAAATACAGTGGTGTGAAAAAGTGTTTGCCCCCTTCCTAATTTCCTGTTCCTTTGCATGTTTGTCACACTTAAGTGTTTCGGAACATCAAACCAATTTAAACAATAGTCAAGGACAACACAAGTAAACACAAAATGCAATTTGTAAATGAAGGTGTTTATTATTAAAGGTGAAAAAAAATCATAACCATCATGGCCCTGTGTGAAAAAGTAATTGCCCCCCTTGTTAAAACATACTATAACTGTGGTTGTCCACACCTGAGTTCAATTTCTCTAGCCACACCCAGGCCTGATTATTGCCACACCTGTTCACAATCAAGGCATCACTTAAATAGGAGCTGCTTGACACAGTAAGGTCCACCAGAAGATCCTTAAAAGCTACACATCATGCCGAGACCCAAAGAAATTCAGGAACAATTGAGAAAGAAAGTAATTGAGATCTATCAGTCTGGAAAGGGTTATAAAGCCATTTCCAAAGCTTTGGGAATCCAGCGAACCACAGTGAGAGCCATTATCCACAAATGGCGAAGACATGGAACAGTGGTGAACCTTCCCAGGAGTGGCCGGGCCGCCCAAAATTACCCCAAGAGCGCAGCGACGACTCATCCAAGAGGTCACAAAAGACCCCACAACAACGTCCAAGGAACTGCAGGCCTCACTTGCCTCAGTTAAGGTCAGCGTTCATGCCTCCACCATCAGGAAAAGACTGGGCAAAAATGGCCTGCATGGCAGAGTTCCAAGTAGAAAACCACTGCTGAGCAAAAAGAACATCAAAGCTCGTCTCAATTTCTCCACAACACATCTTGATGATCCCCAAGACTTTTGGGACAACATTCTGTGGACCGATGAGACAAAAGTGGAACTCTTTGGAAGGTGTGTGTCCAAGTATATCTGGCGTAGAAGGAACACTGCATTTCAGAAAAAGAACATTATACCAACAGTAAAATATGGTGGTGGTAGTGTGATGGTCTGGGGCTGTTTTGCTGCTTCAGGACCTGGAAGACTTGCCGTGATAAAAGGAACTATGAATTCTGCTGTCTACCAAGAGATCCTGAAGGAGAATGTCCGACCATCTGTTCGTGTACTCAAGCTGAAACGAACTTGGGTTCTGCAGCAGGACAATGATCCTAAACACACCAGCAAGTCCACCACCGAATGGCTGAAGAAAAACAAAATGAAGACTTTGGAGTGGCCTAGCCAAAGTCCTGACCTGAATCCTATTGAGATGTTGTGGTATGACCTTAAAAAAGGCCGTTCATGCTCGAAAACCCTCTAATGTAACTGAATTAGGACAATTCTGCAAAGATGAGTGGGCCAAAATTCCTCCAGGACGCTGTAAAAGCCTCATTGCACGTTATCGCAAACGCTTGGTTGCAGTTGTTGCTGCTAAGGGTGGCCCAACCAGTTATTAGGTTTAGGGGGCAATCACTTTTTCACACAGGGCCATGATGGTTTGGATTTTTTTTCACCTTTAATAATAAACACCTTCATTTACAAATTGCATTTTGTGTTTACTTGTGTTGTCCTTGACTATTGTTTAAATTGGTTTGATGTTCCGAAACACTTAAGTGTGACAAACATGCAAAGGAACAGGAAATGAGGAAGGGGGCAAACACTTTTTCACACCACTGTACCTCTAATGCCACGTACACACGATCAGACTTTTCGGCCGGACTATCCATCAGACTTAGTCCGGCGGACAATCCGCCGGCCTTTCCAGTGGAGGTTGGCCGGATTTTTCAAACATGCGGACATGCCCACACACGCCCAGGCTTTTCCGTCGGACAATCCGCCGGACTTTTACACAGAGTAAAGTCCATTTATTTAGAATGTGACTCCAGGTAGACGGGACTAGCAAAGGAAGTGAATGCCCTCTCGATCGGCGAGATTGACACCTCGCTAGCCCCATCACCTGGTATGGATTTAAAGGGGAATCCCTATGCCGAAAAAACGGCGTGGGGGTCCCCCCCACATCCATATCAGACCCTTATCCAAGCACGCAGCCCGGACGGTCAGGAAATGGGTGGGGATGAGCGAGGGCCCCCCCCCCTCCTGAGCCGTACCAGGCCGCGTGCCCTCAACATGGGGGGGTGCCTTTGGGAAAGGGGGGCCATGTTGATGAGGACAAGTGCTTCTTCCCGACAACCCTGGCCGTTGGGTTGTCGGGGTCTGCGGGTGGGGGGCTTATCGGAATCCAGGAGCCCCCTTCAATAAGGGGGCCCCCAGATTCCCGGCCCCCCACCCTATGTGAATGAGTATGGGGTACTCATCGATGTACCCCTACCCATTCACCTGGTGATAAAAGTGTAAAAAAAACACAACACACGTTTTTAAAATACTTTATTGCACAGCTCCGGGGGTCTTCTTCTTCCGTCTTGGGGGGGGGGTCTTCTCACCGGACTCCTTCGCTATCTTCTGCTAGCTCTTTTACTAGCGGAGGAGCCTGGCTTTCTCTTTCGTTGCCTCCGCCGTCTGGGGGTCTTGTTCCGACTTCGGGGGTCTTGTCCCGCTCTTCTGTTCTTCTTGCCGGGCCTCCGCTTTCTTCTTCCAGCTCTTTTAGTAGTGGTGGACTGGTCTTCTATTGCCGTCGCCATCACTGTCGCCGCCGCCTTCTGCTTCTTGTTCTTCTTTCTTCATCCGATGTTGACACAACGCTGTCTTTGGCCGTAATGGCAGAGACACGTTGTGCTGTGACTTGTATAGGGACAAGGGGTGGGGCCACCGGCTCATGTCACATGGTGACCCCGCCTCCCTATGATGTCAGTCCCAGAGGATGCTGGGACTGGGACATCATAAGGGGCAGGGTCACCATGTGACATGAGCCGGTGGCCCCACCCCTTGTCCCTATATAAGTCACAGCACAACGTGTCTGAGCCATTACGGCCAAAGACAGCGTTGTGTCAACATCGGATGAAGAAAGAAGAACAAGAAGCAGAAGCAGAAGGCGGCGGCGACAGTGACGGCGACGGCAATAGAAGTCCGGGCCACCGCTAGTAAAAGAGCCGGAAGAAGAAAGTGGAGGCCCGGCAAGAAGAACAGAAGAGCGGGACAAGACCCCCGAAGTCAGAACAAGACCCCCAGATGGCGGCGGCGACGAAGGAGAAAGCCAGGCTCCTCCGCTAGTAAAACAGCTAGCAGAAGATAGCGAAGGAGTCCGGTGAGAAGACCCCCCCAAGACGGAAGAAGACCCCCCCGGAGCTGTGCAATAAAGTATTTTAAAAACGTGTGTTGTGTTTTTTTTACACTTTTTTTTCACCAGGTGAACCACGTACCCCATACTCATTCACATAGGGTGGGGGGCCGGAATCTGGGGCCCCCTTATTGAAGGGGGCTCCCGGATTCCGATAAACCCCCCCGCCCGCAGACCCCGACAACCAACGGCCAGGGTTGTCGGGAAGAAGCACTTGTCCTCATCATCATGGGGGACAAGGTGCTTTGGGGGTGGGGGGGCTGCAGGGTACCCCCCATGTTGAGGGTACGCGGCCTGGTACGGCTCAGGCGGGGGGGGGGGCGCTCACTCGGTCCCCCTCCCCTTTCCTGACCGGCCGGGCTGCATGCTCGGATAAGGGTCTGATATGGATTTGGGGGGGATCATTTTTCCGGCGTAGGGATTCCCCTTTAAATCCATACCAGGCGACGGGGCTAGCGAAGTGTCAATCTCGCTGATGGAGGCGGCGGCATTGACTTCCTTCGCTAGTCCCGTCTACCTGGAGTCACGTTCAAAATGAACGGATTTTACTCCGTGTGTCGGCAAGTCCGTTCATTTCAAAAGTCCCGCGGACTAGCACACAGACGACCGGATTGTCTGCCGGACTGCTGAGTCCGGCGGACAATTTTGAGTCAAAACTTCTTACTAAGTCCGCTGGTCTTTTGGGAAGAAAAAGCCCGCCGGATAGTCCGCTCGTGTTTACGCGGCATAAGTGTCGGCACAATATTCTTTGACCAACCCTTTAACAGGACCCTTAAGACGGGTACAGTGAACAGGTGAGGTAACGGTAGGCCCAACAAAAACCAGCAGCTCCTTCTGGGGTCAGTGCTACACTTATTATCGGAGAACGAGCGCGCGTTAGGGCTGCATTCACACCAGAGCGTTTTCAGCCCAAAAAATGCCTGAAAAACACCCAACAAGCAAAACCCCATTCATTTCAATGGCACCGGTTGGCACCTGAGCGTTTGGTCACCTGAAGCAAAACACCTGAAAAACGCCCTGAGCTCAAAAAAAGAACACAAGCTTCTTTGGGGCAGATAACGGGCGTTTTTCTGCTTTTTTCATTGGTGACCTGAACAAAATTGCTGCAAAAACGCGTCAAAATCGCGGTAAAAACGCTCAGGTGTGAATGCAGCTTACAGTGGTGTGAAAAAGTGTTTGCCCCCTTCCTCATTTCCTGTTCCTTTGCATGTTTGTCACACTTAAGTGTTTCGGAACATCAAACCAATTTAAACAATAGTCAAGACAACACAAGTAAACACAAAATGCAATTTGTAAATGAAGGTGTTTATTATTAAAGGTGAAAAAAAATCCAAACCATCATGGCCCTGTGTGAAAAAGTGATTGCCCCCCTTGTTAAAACATACTATAACTGTGGTTGTCCACACCTGAGTTCAATTTCTCTAGCCACACCCAGGCATGATTATTGCCACACCTGTTCACAATCAAGGCATCACTTAAATAGGAGCTGCTTGACACAGTAAGGTCCACCAGAAGATCCTTAAAAAGCTACACATCATGCCGAGACCCAAAGAAATTCAGGAACAATTGAGAAAGAAAAGTAATTGAGATCTATCAGTCTGGAAAGGTTATAAAGCCATTTCCAAAGCTTTGGGAATCCAGCGAACCACAGTGAGAGCCATTATCCACAAATGGCGAAGACATGGAACAGTGGTGAACCTTCCCCAGGAGTGGCCGGCCGCCCAAAATTACCCCAAGAGCGCAGCGACGACTCATCCAAGAGGTCACAAAAGACCCCACAACAACGTCCAAGGAACTGCAGGCCTCACTTGCCTCAGTTAAGGTCAGCGTTCATGCCTCCACCATCAGGAAAAGACTGGGCAAAAATGGCCTGCATGGCAGAGTTCCAAGGATAAAACCACTGCTGAGCAAAAAGAACATCAAAGCTCGTCTCAATTTCTCCACAACACATCTTGATGATCCCCAAGACTTTTGGGACAACATTCTGTGGACCGATGAGACAAAAGTGGAACTCTTTGGAAGGTGTGTGTCCAAGTATATCTGGCGTAGAAGGAACACTGCATTTCAGAAAAAGAACATTATACCAACAGTAAAATATGGTGGTGGTAGTGTGATGGTCTGGGGCTGTTTTGCTGCTTCAGGACCTGGAAGACTTGCCGTGATAAAAGGAACTATGAATTCTGCTGTCTACCAAGAGATCCTGAAGGAGAATGTCCGACCATCTGTTCGTGTACTCAAGCTGAAACGAACTTGGGTTCTGCAGCAGGACAATGATCCTAAACACACCAGCAAGTCCACCACCGAATGGCTGAAGAAAAACAAAATGAAGACTTTGGAGTGCCTAGCCAAAGTCCTGACCTGAATCCTATTGAGATGTTGCGGTATGACCTTAAAAAGGCCGTTCATGCTCGAAAACCTCTAATGTAACTGAATTAGGACAATTCTGCAAAGATGAGTGGGCCAAAATTCCTCCAGGACGCTGTAAAAGCCTCATTGCACGTTATTGCAAACGCTTGGTTGCAGTTGTTGCTGCTAAGGGTGGCCCAACCAGTTATTAGGTTTAGGGGGCAATCACTTTTTCACACAGGGCCATGATGGTTTGGATTTTTTTTCACCTTTTAATAATAAACACCTTCATTTACAAATTGCATTTTGTGTTTTACTTGTGTTGTCCTTGACTATTGTTTAAATTGGTTTGATGTTCCGAAACACTTGAGTGTGACAAACATGCAAAGGAACAGGAAAATGAGGAAGGGGGCAAACACTTTTTCACACCACTGTAAATAGTGCGCCAGTCACAAACGGTGCACTGAAAATTTGCTAACTTCTAAGTTGCTCATATTGCGGTCATACCCGTCGTGCCAGCCAGTTCCATGCCCTGGCTTTTGCCCTGGCAGGCGTCCCTCCTCTCATACAGATTATTATTTCTCTCTTTCTGCCTGGAAGAGAGATTAGAGGATTCCACGGCTCGATCTTTGCCTGTACTCAGTGCGGAGCGAGAGGTGAGGACACATCTGCCACCGGCTCTGTACCTGTGCCGGGTGATAACACCCCAATTTGTCAGCGAGCAGATCATTTTATTTAGGATGGGGGGTCAACATTCTGACTCGGGCCGTATTGACTAGAGATGATTAAACGCAGAGTCCGATCTGACACCTTATTGTCCCTAAAGGTCAAGTCTGCTTTAATGACTTCCAAGGGTAAAGGTTTCCACTGAATCCATCCATTCATCCATTCTCCATCCATTCACCCATCCAGTCATCCATTATCTATCTAGCTACACTATATTGTCAAAAGTATTGGGACGCATGCCTTTACACGCACATGAACTTTCATGGCATCCCAGTCTTAGTCCGGAGGGTTCAATATTGAGTTGGCCCACCCTTTGCACATATAACAGCTTCCACTCTTCTGGGAAGGCCGTCCACAAGGTTTAGGAGTGTGTCTATGGGAATGTTTGACCATTCTTCCAGAAGAATATTTGTGAGGTCAGGCACTGATGTTGGACGAGAAGGTCTGGCTCGCAGTCTCTCCGCTCTAATTCATCCCAAAGGTGTTCTATTGGGTGAAGGCCAGTCCAGTTCCTCCAACCCGAACTCACTCATCCATGTCTTTATGGACCTTGCTTTGTGAACTGGTCCAAATCATTTGGTGGAGGGGGGATTATGGTGTGGGGGGAGGGGGGATTATGGTGTGGGGGTTGTTTTTCCGGGGTTGGGCTTGGCCCCTTAGTTCCAGTGAAGGGAACTCTTAAGGCGTCAGCATACCAAGACATTTTGGACAATTTCATTCTCCCAACTTTGTGGGAACAGTTTTGGGGACGGCCCCTTCCTGTTCCAACATGACTGCCCACCAGTGCACAAAGCAAGGTCCATAAAGACACGGATGAGTGTGATAGTGTATATATCTATCCTCCACCCAGCCATCCACTATCTATCTATTCTCCATCCATTCTTCCATCTACTATCTACCTATCTATCTATCTATCTATCTATCTATCTATCTATCTATCTATCTATCTATCTATGTATCTGTCCTCCATCCATTCTTCCATCTACTATTTATCTACCTATCTATCTATCTATCTATCTATCTATCTATCTATCTATCTATCTATCTATCTATCTATCCTCCATCCATTCTTCCATCTACTATCTATCTATCTATCTATCTATCTATCTATCTATCTATCTATCTATCTATCTATCCTCCATCCATTCTTCCATCTACTATCTATCTATCTATCTATCTATCTATCTATCTATCTATCTATCTATCTATCTATCTATCTATCTATCCTCCATCCATTCTTCCATCTACTATCTATCTATCTATCTATCTATCTATCTATCTATCTATCTATCTATCCTCCATCCATTCTTCCATCTACTATCTATCTATCTATCTATCTATCTATCTGTCTATCCTCCATCCATTCTTCCAGTTACTATCTATCTATCTATCTATCTATCCTCCGTCCATTCTTCTATCTATCTATCTATCTATCTATCTATCTATCTATCTATCTATCTATCTATCTATCTATCTATCCTCCATCCATTCTTCCATCTACTATCTATCTATCTATCTATCTATCTATCTATCTATCTATCTATCTATCTATCTATCTATCTATCTATCCTCCATCCATTCTTCCATCTACTATCTATCTATCTATCTATCTATCTATCTGTCTATCCTCCATCCATTCTTCCAGTTACTATCTATCTATCTATCTATCTATCTATCTATCCTCCGTCCATTCTTCTATCTATCTATCTATCTATCTATCTATCTATCTATCTATCTATCTATCTATCTATCTATCTATCTATCTATCCTCCATCCATTCTTCCATCCATCCATTATCTATCTATTTACCGTAGTTGTATCTCTGATATCTATGTAATGTTTCCTAGTCGGTCCCACCATAGTTGGGTCTATGTATTATGAAGAAATGATCATTCCTGGTTGGATTTTCAGGGTTGGTTCCTCTCGGGTGGGGGATGGGGGGTATTTTATGTTGCGTGCTGCTCATGCGGCTCGTTCTTTCCATTGATGACGTTTATCGGTCAGGTCACGGCCCTATGGCGGTACGAGTGAGAGTAAAGCGCAGTGCGTGTTTTCCATTGTACACGGGGAATGGGGTGAATAATTGATGAGGAACGTTTTCCTCCATGGAACTCGTCTTCAGATCTTTGCAGCAGAAGAACAAAATGTAGTGCGACTCCGGGGAGAACATCCGTACTCCGTACACTACGAGGGTGTGGTGAACGCGCCTCACCGCTCACCCCGCGCCTCGCCGCTCACCCCGCGCCTCACCGCTCACCCCGCGCCTCGCCGCTCACCCCGCGCCTCGCCGTCCACCCCGCGCCTCGCCGCTCACCCCGCGCCTCGCCGTCCACCCCGCGCCTCTTCTCACCAGATAGCGGCTTTATCTGCACGCGTTCATGATATTATTTTCCCAGATTATTTCCTATCACGCATGGTCTGGATCTTCATGTCCTCTTTAATAAGAGAATAACATTTTAGGGCAGTACAAAGTCCGGGGGCCTCGGGCACCTACCTTCACCTTGGCACTGGTTACTCTTGGGATGTGGTGGATCTAAGGAACTTTGGAATGGTTCTTGGTGGCAGGTGTGGAGGTTGTAGCCAGTGCCAGGACAAGGTCAGCCCAGGATGAACATGCCACACTGCTCCTCCCCCCCCCAAAGATGTGTGAGCATTACGTATCAGAACCCCCCCCCCCCCCCCCAAAAAAAGGGCACTAATCTACATGATTACCCCCCTAACCATAAAAAAATCCCTCCTCCCAGTACAAATCCACCCCCTGCTGAAATCCCCCCTCCTAGCACAATTATTCCCCCACATCCCCCCATCTAGCACCAACACCCTCCAATCATCCCTACTAGCACACCCCCCCCCCCCAACAAGAAAAACATCTCCGCCTAACACAAATCCCCTCCCCCTTGTACCATATCCCCTCTTCTAGCACAAACCCCCCAAACCGACCCTCCGAACTCCTCCCCCCCCACTCCTCAAATTTCCTCTCCGAAATACATACATATCCCCCCCTACACCAAATCTCTCTCCGAGCACAAATCTCTGCCCCCTCCCACCCCCCCCCCCCCAAAAAAAAAAATCATCCCTCCAAGCACAAATCCTCCACCCCTCAAATTTCCTTTCCAAGTATACATATCCCCTCCGCCCACAAATATTCCCCCTCCCAGCACAAATGCCCCCCCCCCACCCCCCCCCACAAAAAAAAATCACCCCTCCTAGCACAAATCCTCCACCCCTCAAATTTCCTTTCCAAGTATACATATCCCCTCCGCCCACAAATATTCCCCCTCCCAGCACAAATGCCCCCCCCCCCCAAAAAAAAATCACCCCTCCTAGCACAAATCCTCCACCCCTCAAATTTCCTTTCCAAGTATACATATCCCCTCCGCCCACAAATATTCCCCCTCCCAGCACAAATGCCCCCCCCCCCCCCCCCCCAAAAAAAAAAATCACCCCTCCTAGAACAAATCCTCCGCCCCTCAAATTTCCTCTCCAAGTATACATATCCCCCTCTGCCCACAAATATTCCACCCACCCCCTCCTGAAATTCCCCCTCCCAGCACAAATGCCCCCCCCCCCCCAAAAAAAATCATCCCTCCTAGCACAAATCCTCCACCCCTCAAATTTCCTCTCCAAGTATACATATCCCCCTCTGCCCACAAATATTCCACCCCACCCCCCCTCTCCTGAAATTCCCCCTCCCAGCACAAATGCCCCCCCCCCCCAAAAAAAAAATCACCCCTCCTAGCACAAATCCTCCACCCCTCAAATATACACTCTCCCCTCCTACTTCAAAACCCCATCCTAGCACAAATATTCCACCCCCCATCCCCTCTTCTAGCACAACCCCCCCCCCCCAACAAAAAATCTCCTCCTAACACACATCCCCCCTCCCCCTGTGCTATATCACCTCTTCTAATGCAACACCCCCCAAAAAAATCACCCCTCCTAGCACAAATCCTCCACACTCTCCCTTCCTACTCCAAAACCCCATCCTAGCACATATATTCCACCCCCCACATCCCCTCTTCTAGCAAAAGCACCCCAATCATCCCTGCTAGCAACCCCCCCAACAAAAAAATCTCTTCCTAACACAAATCCCCTCCCCCTGTGCTATATCCCCTCTTCTAACGCACAAATGCCCCCCCCCCAACCCCCCCCTCCTAGCACAAATCCTCCACCCCTCAAATTTCCTCTCCAAGTATACATTCCCCCTCCAAATTCCCCTCCGAGCACAAATTCCCCCCCCCCACCCCCCTGCTAAAAATTTCCCCTCCCAGGACAAATCTCTGCCCCCCCCCAAAAAATCACCCCTCCTAGCACAAATCCTCCACCCCTCAAATATACACTCTCCAATCCTACTTCAAAACCCCATCCTAGCACAAATATTCCACCCCCATCCCCTCTTCTAGCAAAAGCACCCCCCAATCCACACTACTAGCACAACCCCCCCCCCCCCAACAAAAGAAATCTCTTCCTAACACCCCTCCCCCTGTGCTATATCACCTCTTCTAATGCAACACCCCCCAAAAAAACCACCCATCCTAGCACAAATCCTCCACCCCTCAAATTTCCCCTCTGAGTATACACTCTCCCTTTCTACTCCAAAACCCCATCCTAGCACATATATTCCACCCCCCCATCCCCTCTTCTAGCAAAAGCACCCCAATCATCCCTACTAGCAACCCCCCCAACAAAAAAAATCTCCTCCTAACACAAATCCCCTCCCTCTGTGCTATATCCCCTCTTTTAACCCAACACCCCCCCCCCCCCCAAACCGACCATCCTAGCACAAATCCTCCACCACTCAAATTTCCTCTCTGAGTATACATTCCCCCTCCTAGCACAAATATTTCCCCCTATCCCCCTCCTAGCACAAACACCCCCCAATCATCCCTACCAGCACAAATCCACCCCTCAACCAAAAAAATCTCCTAACACAAAAAACCGACCCTCATAGCACAAATCCTCCACCCCTCAAATTTTCCTTCTGAGTATACATCCCCCCCACTCCAAATCCCCCTCAGAGCACAAATATTACCCCCATCCCCCCTACCCTGCTGAAATTCCCTTCTCCCAGCACAAATCTCTGCCCCGGCCTCCATCCCCCCAGCACAAATGCCCCCCCCCAAAAAAATCATACCTCCTAGTACAAATCCTCCACCCCCCTCAAATTTCCCCTCCACTCCAAAACCCCCTCCTAGCACAATATTTCCCCCCATACCCTCTTCTAGCACAAACAGCCCCCCATCATCCCTAACAAAAAAATCTCCTCCTAACACAAATTCCCTCCCTCCTGTTCTATATCCCCTCTTCCAGCGCAAACCCCCCAAACCGACCATCCTAGCACAAATCCTCCACGCCTCAAATTTCCTCTCCGTGTATACACCCCCCCCCACACTCCAAATCCCCCTCCGAGCACAAATATTCCCCCCACCAAACCCCCCTGCTGAAATTCCCCCTCCAGCACAAATCTCTGCCCCCTCCATCCCCAAATCTACGCAACACAAATGCCCCCCCCCCCAAAAAAAAAAAATCACCCCATTTAGCACAAATCCTCCACCTCTCACATTTTCCTTCTGAGTATACATTGTCCCCACCCCCTACTTCAAACCCCCCTTCTGGCACAAACACCCCCCTGTAATCCCTACTAGCACAAACCCCCCAAACCAACCCTCCTAGCACAAATCCTCTTCTCCCATCCCCTTCCCAACACAAATCCCCCTGAATCCCCACTCCCAGCACACACACAAATGTCCCCTCCTAGAACAATTCTCACCCCCTGCTCCCCAACAAATTCCTCCTCCCGACCCAATTCCCCTCCCACCTCAATGTCCTTGTGGTGCCCCTCACCCCCCTCACCTCACATGATACCACAGTGCCCAGGGCAGCCATCCCTCCTACCCACCCCTTGTCCCGGCCTTGGTTGTAGCATCAGAGAAACTGCTGACTTTCTAAGATTTTAGAGGTTATTGAGAATGATGTGGAAATTGAAAAACCAGGGCCGGGACAAGGAGTGGGTAGGAGGGGCGGCTGCCCTGGGCACTGTGGTATCATTTTAGGTGGGAGGGCTTCATGAGGAGATTGGGGGGGGGGGGATTTGTTTGTTGGAAGGGGGAATTTGGGGGTAAGAATTGTTTTAGGAGGGGGGGGGTGGGTGCTAGGAGTGGTTGGGGGTTTAAGGGGATATGTGTTGGGAGGGTGGGAGGGGGGATGGCGGAAGAGGATTTGTGGATTGGTTGGTTCTGTGCCTAAAGAGGTGATATGGTAGAGGGTGGATAATTGTGATATGGGTAGAGGATTTGTGCCAGGAGGGGTTGATTTTTAAGGGCAGGGTTGTGATTGTGACCCCTGCAACCCCTTATGCTACGCCCATGGCAGAAGTACTGTCCAGTCAAAGCAGCAGTGGGTATAATTATTGCCACTTCCCCAGTACTTTTGCTTGTGTATCGCCCTGATCAAATGCAAGTTCTCCTTTAGGTGAACAGGTCTCAGAGTAATTGGCACAAACTACTGTACTTCTCAAAAAAAAAATTTTGGAAGAAATCTGCGCTCGGAGAAAATTGTAAGTGACCAGAGCAGCTAAACACTATGGCTCTAGATACCAAACCAAAAATAGAAATAAATATAAAAAGTGCAGCGCTCAAAAAAATGAAGTAAATATGTCCCTAACCTATAACGGTGAAGGTAAGTGAAACAAGTCCCATTCAATATGAATGGATACTAGTGCATGCGACAATTTAAGTGCATATGAACTTATAAACAAAAGCACGAAAACTTAATTACAGTGCAAAAATAAACCAAATCAGTGTCAATAAGCGTTGAATACATAAAATAACATCCCAGGGAGGTATATTAATAACCAAATCTGTAGGTTCAAACAAGTCCAAATTAGTGCGTCTAAAATCGCATAAAGTGAAATCCCAGAAAAATAATTTTTTTTGCTAAAAAAACATCAAACAGAGTCCTTAGTGCCCAGTGGCCTTTGATAGTCTCCTACACAGAACACTTCTGAGTATGATATAATTTCCTTAAGTGATGTATTAAATTGACCACGCAGTTCCCTTCAGGAGATTTAGGCCCCTTTCACACCGGGGCGTTTTTCATGCGGTGCAGCGCTAAAAATAGCGCCTGTTCACCGCATGAAAAAAATCCGGCCCCTTTAACTCCAGTGTGAAAGCCGGCGGGCTTTCACACTGGAGCGGTGCGCTAGCAGGATGACAAAAAAAGTCCTGCTAGCAGCATCTTTGGAGCGGGATAGGAGCGGTGTGTTCACCGCTCCTATACCGCTCCTTCCCATTGATTACAATGGGAGACCGCGGTCAAAACCGCGGCAATACCGCGGTTACCGCGGCAATACCGCGGCTACGGCGGCGCTCTGCGGGGGGTGTTTAACCCTTTTTCGGCCGCTCGCGGGGGGTAAAACCGCACCGCGAGCGGCCGAAAACCGCGGTGAAAACGACGGTAAAGCAGCGCTAAATATAGCGCTGCTTTACCGTCACCGCGGCTCCCCGCCCCAGTGTGAAAGGGGCCTTAAAGTAAGAAGAGGAGGCTTACCAGATGTCTGGTCTTTAATGCATGTGTCCCATCAAACGAGGTTCCAGGTGCAGATGTCCCACCTTACAGCGGATCAGCTGGGCAGTTCCTTGCTCATCAGAGCGTACGTCAGGATCCACCAGGTGCCTGTATACCCCTTCTAGATGGTCCGGCCAAAGTCCCACAAGGATACCAAAAAAACAAAAAAACTCCGGATCGTGTGGTACAATAAAGCAGGGGGTGCCTTTATTATGGCTCAATAGGTCCAGTATACAGCATAGATGATCAATAACTAAAAATAAAAACAGTTTCGCTACATAGTAGCAATGAGAGATAAAAAACTCCTGGCCTGGGAGTGTAAAAGCGATCGCGCATGCGCCCACACGCTCTGCGCATGCGCGATCGCTTTTACACTCCCAGGCCAGGAGTTTTTTTCGTTAAAAATTTTAACGAATTATCGCATCGAACGAATACGAAAAACAACGAAAATCCGAAATAACCAAATTAGAAACAACGAAACTACGAAAGAAGAAAATCCGAAAAACGAAAACAGGAACAACGAAAATCAAAATGAACGAAAAAATTCGTACATTCGTAACTTTTTTTTTTGTTGAATCGGTAATTTTCCGTGTCTCTTACAATGGCGCTGCTTAACGTGCCTCGAATGGATTGAACAAAAAAATTCGTACATTCCTAACTTTTTTTTTTTTTTTTTCCATAATTTTCCGTGTCTCTTACAATGGGCGCTGCTTAACGTGCTTCGAATGGATTGAATGAAAAAATTTGTACATTCGTAACTTTTTTTTTTTTGGGTATGTAATTTTCCGTGTCCCTTACAATGTAATAATAGCATACACATTACATAAAATTATGAATTATGCTCCGATTACGAATCTACGAAAACAATGTTACGAAAGTACGAATGTAACTAAATCTACGAAAATACAAATGCGTCCGAATTTCGAATAAACGAAGAAAATTAAACTAACGGAAAAACGAATCAACGAAAAAATAACTCTTTCGAAAATACGAATCGTTATGAATACGAACACCGACGACTTACAAAATTACGAATCAACGGAAATAAACAAAAACAAAACGAAAATAAACAAATTTTTCTGTTGTGCACATGTCTAATCTCATGGGATGTAATAATTTCAGGAAATCCTTCCACTAGAGGAGGATTTGGGATTTCATGATCTTCAGACTGTTTCACAATCCTTCTACTCTTTCTGCCATTGAAGTTCACTACCGCCGTGCACACCAGATACGTTCCAACTCTTCCCCAATAATTGAATGCTCAAAGAAATAGCTTAGTTTACAGAAACGGCACCACATTTTTTGTGGGTTACATAAACAGGCAAGTAAGGTCCCGTCAACAATGGACTTTTCCAGTGGATAATATAGTATGTGCTTAAAAACCACAGAATGCCTGAGGAGCCCTTCCCTTGGAGGGTATATGCAGATTACCGGGTTGCCCTGAGATAATTTTTTTTATGCTGCGTACACACGATCAGACAATCCGCCGGACTTTTGGCGGAGGTCCGCGGGACTTTTGAAATGAACGGACTTGCCCACACACACGGACTAAAATCCGTTCATTTTGAACGTGACTCCAGGTAGACGGGACTAGCGAAGGAAGCCAATGTCGCCGCCTCCATCGGGGAGATTGACACCTTGCTAGCCCTGTCGCCTGGTATGGATTTAAAGGGGAACCCCAACGCTGAAAAAACAGCGTGGTTGTGGTCCCCCCAAAGTCCATACCAGACCCTTATCCGAGCACGCAGCCCGGCCGGTCAGGAAAGGGGGTGGGGACGAGCGAGCGTCCCCCCCCCCTCCTGAGCCGTACCAGGCTGCGTGCCCTAAACATGTCCCCATGTTGACGAGAACAAGGGCCTCTTCCCGACAACCCTGGCCGTTGGTTGTCGGGGTCTGCGGGCGGGAGGCTAATCGGAATCCGGGAGCCCCCTTTGATAAGGGGCCCCCAGATCCCGGCCCCCCCACCCTATGTGAATAAGTATGGGGTACATGGTAACCATTCACCTGAGGGAAAAAAGTGTTAATAAAAAAAACACAACACAGGTTTTTAAAGTAGTTTATTAGACAGCTCCGGGGGTCTTCTTCCGACTTCGGGGGTCTTGTCCCGCTCTTTGTTTCTTCTGCCGGGCCTCCACTATCTTCTTCTTTCTTCTTCTTCCCCCCTTTTCTGACCGGCCGGGCTGCGTGCTCAGGTAAGGGTCTGGTATTGACTTTGGGGGGACCCCCACGCCGTTTTTTTTCGGCATAGGGGTTCCCCTTTAAATCCATGCCAGGTGACGGGGCTAGTAGGGTGTCAATCTCGCAGATGGAGGCGGCGACATTGGCTTCCTTCGCTAGTCCCGTCTACCTGGAGTCATGTTCAAAATGAACGGACTTTACTCCGTGTGTGGGGCAAGTCCGTTCATTTCAAAAGTCCGGCGGACTAGCACACAGACGGGTGGATCATTTTGAGTCAAGTCTTCTTTCTAAGTCCGCAGGACTGTTGGGAAGGATTGTCCGGCGGACCCTGGTCCGTCGGACCAAGTCCGCCGGATTGTCCGATCCTGCGTACGCGTCATTAGTTTACCTGGCTGATGGTGGGAGACAGTTCCAAAAAGTCAGGGCCTGGACCTGGACCCAGGATCACTGCTGTGTTTGGCAGTACCTCTCTTCCCAAGCAGCCACCTGAGATACTGGACTGCTTCCTGGGCAATTCCTTGAATGAGCCTACCTTTAACCTTGTTTCTCTTGAACTTTGATGCTTTTGCTCCACCAATGAACTTCCAGATTTAAGCCATGTCTCTGCACTACTTTTTTTTACCAGATTATTGTGCTCTCTCCAGCCAATATCTCACTCTTGTCACTCCTGATACCATCTGTATATTTGCTACCACTCATTTCCAGCCTTTGGCTTGTTCCTCAACTATGCTTCCCTCCTCATTGGGTACCTCTCCCTCACACTGTTCTTAATCTATGTTACACTACATTAGACATGTGCACAATAGAAAAATGTGTTTAGTTTAGTTTCTTTCTGTTTGTTTCCGTTGATTCGTAACGATTCGTAATTTCGTAAGTCGTCGTTGTTCGTATTCGGACTCATTCGTATTTTCGTAAGAGTTATTTTTTCGTTGATTCGTTTTTCCGTTAGTCTAATTTTCGTTTATTCGAAATTCGTATTTTCGTATTTTCGTTATATTTTGTATTCGGACGCATTCGTACTTTCGTAACATTGTTTTCGTAGATTCGTAATCGGAGCATAATTCATAATTTTATGTAATGTGTATGCTATTTACATGTTTAGGAAACAAAGAATTTCTCTCTCACAAGTCAGAACTTTACTCAAAAATCCACCAAAACACAGAGCCTCCGACCCAACCACGTTTATCAACTAACCAAAAAAAAGTAACGAATTTACGAATCCATTCGAAGCACGTTAAGCAGCGCCGTTGTAAGAGACACGGAAAATTACGAATCAACAAACAAAAAAAAAAGTTACGAATTTTTTCGTTTCATTTTGATTTTCGTTATTTTTGAATCTTTGTTCGCTATTTTCGTTGTTTCTGTTTTCGTTTTCGGATTTTCATTCATTCGTAGTTTCGTTGTTTCTAATTTAATTATTTCGTATTTTCGTTCTTTTTCATATTCGTTTGTTTCGATAATTCGTTATTCGTTAAAATTTTTACTAAATCATTCGTTCATTCGTACGATACGAATGAACTAATATAACGAATTTGAACGGAAAACTAATTTGTAACTAAACGAATTGCACATGTCTACACTACATTGTGTCTCTCATGGGCTGTAATAATTCTGGAAAATCCTTCCACTAGATGGGGATCTTGGATTCCATGACCTTCAGACTGTTTCACAATCCTTTCACTCTTTCTGCCATCGAAGTTCACTACCGCTGTGCACGCCAGATACGTTCTAACCCTTCCCTATGCCCTCCAATAACAAAAAGAGTTTTGTATTTCGATAAACTTTAAGGACTGCCACTGCTAACTTGAAAAAAACTGTTATTACATGACTATTTACCCACAAGTCTCTGTTTCCATTATCTGGAGAGTATTCTGTTTTCATCGAAAGAGAGAATTCTTTATTAAAGAGACTGTCTGCTCGGAGAAGTTGTAAATTGAATTTCTGATTTTGTGAAGTAAGCTGCCAAACTGGATATCGATTCCCTCCCCGAGGTCTACAAGTACAGACTGTTGACAAACTATTAAAGCCTGTACCTGGCTGGGGCAATTTCATTATCTCAATCGGATGCAATACCAAATGTATACGCACTGGAAAACTATTGTATGCTTACTTGCTACATGCTGCTTAGCTGGTGTTGTGTTATGGCTCCAGCAGAGCTGCATTTAGCCTGGGTGAGTTCCGCATGGGCTGGACTTCTTGGAGAAGGAGGGGTTTTACCCAGTTAGGAAGTAAGTGAGGGGTGGGATCAGAAGCAGAGTGTCCCCTTCAGGGGAGTGTCTTTATCAGTCATGAAAGTGAGACTGGGCTGCACGTATGTGTGTGGGGCTTACCCTACATACCCGAAAAAAGTGTTAGTACCTTGATACCTAAAAAGTTATTTATATTGAAATAATTGACTGCTCAAAGAAATATCGTATATACTCGAGTATAAGCCGAGTTTTTCAGCACTTTTTTTTGTGCTGAAAGTGCCCCCCCTTGGCTTATACTCAAGTCAAGCACTTTTCTGCAGCAACAAAAAAAATTTTCCGACCCGAATTTTGGGCCCCGTATCTCGGGGCCACTTGGTGCTAGGAACCCCAAATTTGGTGTGCCAACCCAGTGGACCTGGCACTACATATCCAAAGATTGGGTTCCTAGCACTAAGTGGCCCCGAAATACGGGGGCCCCAAAATCGGTTCGGAAAATGTCATTCTCTGCTGCAGAAAAAGTGCTTGACATTTTCTGACCCGACTTTGGGGCCCCGTATCTCGGGGACACTTGGTGCTTGTTTTCGTAGATTCGTAATCGGAGCATAATTCATATTTTTATGAAATGTGTATGCTATTATTACATTTTAAGAGACACAGAAAATTACGAATCGAAAAGAAAAGTTACGAATGTACGAATTTTTTCGTTCAATCCATTCGAAGCACGTTAAGCAGCGCCATTGTAAGAGACATGGAAAATTACGAATCGAAAAAAAAAAAAGTTACGAATGTACGAATTTTTTCGTTCAATCCATTCGAGGCACGTTAAGCAGCGCCGTTGTAAGAGACACGGAAAATTACCAATTCAACAAAAAAAAAAAAGCTACGAATGTACAAATTTTTTCGTTCATTTTGATTTTCGTTGTTCCTGTTTTCGTTTTTCGGATTTTCTTTTTTCGTAGTTTCGTTGTTTCTAATTATTTTTTTTCGGATTTTCGTTATTTTCGGATTCGTTCGATTCCAATGATTCGTTATTCGTTAAAATTTTTAGCGAATCGTTCGTTCATTCGTACGAAAACGAATAAACGAAAATAACGAAGAAAAACGAAACGAATTGCACATGTCTAACAACCACTTATTACTGACCTTTGCCTTGTTTAATAACTACGCTTCTGCTTGATTCCAACCTGTTATATCTGCTACTGGACCCCGGCTTGCTCACCTCCTGGTGGGGCGATCCTGTGTACTGTGACCTGGCACTAACACGCAGCAAAACCCATCCCTACCATCAGGAGCTCTGGAGACTACTGGTTAGTACTTAGACCTCCCACCTTGGGTGAGCCCACGTCATCTGCCAGGGTGACCTGCTTGTATACCTGTCCTGCAGGTTGGTGGGAGCCTCTATGCTGCATTAGATACTGGCCTCTGAGCATGACTCCAGACCTCGACACACCTACTCTTTCCCACCTCATCAGGTACCTCCCTGTCACACTGCTCCTACTATCTATAACAACTGGAGGTAATTCTCTGACCTACTGTCAAGAACAAGAGCAGCTGCTGGTGGCACTGTGGTCATCAGACCTGAAAGTTGTAGTTCCAGTGTCCATCAGCAGGTGTCTACCAGCAGCCAGCAGGTCCCAGTGATTAGTCTGCACCTGATGCTGGCCATTGGGAGGGTATTTAGTTCCTTCTTAAGAATCTCTCAGTGCCTTATCATTTGGCCGCAGTGCCCGTTCTCTCCATTCCTGGCAACCAATAATCTTGATCCCTCCTGCTTGTACCTGCTCCCCATTCTAGCCCATTCCTGACCTGCTATTCCTTGCTTCTCAGACTGATCCTGCTCTGCCCTAGTCATCCTGCTGTTGATTAGGGAGGTTTGCCCGTGTTTTTCTTCAGTTGGATTCTCTTCCATTCGTTAGGTTAAACTTTTTATAAAGGTTCACTGGGTTTTTGTATTGTGCGCTGTATTTGGATGTTTATATTGAATGTTGTATGTATGTTGTTTGTCACTTGTTCTGTTTTCTTAATAAATCACATCATTTTCACTTAGTTTTGAGTCTGGTGTTCTCTGTGTAGATCCACAGATCTGGTCACACCTACTCTCCAAGGCACCAGCACTTGGTATCCTCACACCTATTTCAGCTCTCAGAGGCGCCTCTCTAATTAGGCAAATTAAGCGGTCGCCTAAGGCCTCTGTCAGAGGTACTCACCCGGGCCGATATGCTGAGAGCTGCTCCCCTTGCGACTAAGCGCACGATGCCTCTGGAGTGGGTACAGAGGACACCGGGCTCAAAGATGCACGGGTTGCCAGCAGGAGTGTAGCAGGTGGTGTGCAGTAGCGTCGTTGACCAGGAGAGGCTGGAGCTGCACTGGGAGTAGACACCTGGCAGAACTGTGATCAGGTAGAGGTTGTAGAGGTAACCAAGCATATACTGAAGGAGGACCCTCGGTAGCATGAGAGGTCTACAAGTCCAGAACACTGAGTGGGAGATAGTCCAGCAAGCAGGCCGAGGGTCAAACACAGGCAACCAGGCAATAGAAGTATCCAAAGGCAAGCCAGGGGTCAAACACAGGTAGGTGACTCAGAGAATGTCCAGGAGGCAAGCCAGGGGTCAAGCACAGGTAATCAAGCAGAAGAGGTGTCCAAAGGCAAGCCAGGGGTCAAACACAGGTAAGTAACTCAGAGAATGTCCAGTAGGCAAGCCGGGGGTCAAGCACAGGTAATCAGGCAGTAGAGGTATCCAAAAGACAAGCCAGGGGTCAAACACAGGTAAGTGACTCAGAGAATGTCCAGTAGGCAGGCCGAGGGTCAAGCACAGGTAATCAGGCAGAAGAGGTATCCAGGAGGCAAGCCAGAGGTCAAACACAGGTAGGTAACTCACGGAGGATCCAGTAGACAGGCCGAGGGTCAAGCACAGGTAATCAAGCAGTAGAGGAGTCCAGGAAGCAAGCCAGAGGTTCAAACACAGGTGAGAAGCGGCAGCGGTAGTCAGACGGATTCCGGGTCGGCACTGGTAGTCAGGTAGATGCAAGGTATAGGGTACCGGGTACAGGATACAGGATACAGGATACAGGATACAGGACACTGGGCTTGGAGACAGGACTCAAAAGAGACAACAAACCAGCAACTTGAAAGCGGACAGGGAAGGCCTTTTATAGGCCAGGTAAATGGTCAGGTGGGATACTCGAGCGAGTGCGCATGCGCACTCGTCTTCTGTCAGCGCCGCGCACAGCGGTGAGGCGTACAGGCTGGGTTGTGACAGATACCCGAGTGCCGCGGACCCGCGCATGCGCACCCGTTACCCGACGTACCTGTAACCTTCGTTGCGCCGCTCTACCGCGCGTGCGCAACCCTGGAACCCGGCGGAGAGGCCTGGTATTTCCCTGACAGTGCCCCCCTCCTAAGGGCAGCCTCCGGATGCCCACTTCAGGATGTCTTTGGTGGTATTCTCGGATTAAACGAGGGGCATGAATGTTTTCGGATGGCTCCCAGGAGCAGTCCTCTGGGGGATACCCTTTCCATTTAACCAGATATTGAACCTGACCTCTTCTTCTTCGGAGATCCAGAATTTTCTCAACCTCGAATTCTTCCTCTCCTTGGATGGTGATGGGAGGAGGAAGTGGCGTCTGCCTATCAGGGAAAGAATTGGCAATTACGGGTTTAAGCAAAGAGGCATGAAAAACTGGATGAATCCTATAGGAACTGGGGAGATCTAGTTCAAAGGCCACTGGATTGATCACTCTCTTGACCTCAAAGGGGCCGATGAACCTGGGACCCAATTTCCGAGAAGGACAAGGGAGTTTTAAATTAGCGGTTGATAACCAAACTTTCTCACCAATCTGGAAAGGCGGGCATTCCTTCCTGCCCCGGTTGTACTGTACCTCATAACCCTTCTGTGCTTCCTTCATGGCCTGTTGGATCCGGAGGAAGTTGTCTTGGATATTTTTGACTAGGTCCTGTGCAGCTGGAGTAGAGACATCTGGAATGGAATCTGGAAGAAAGGAAGGGTGATAACCGTAGTTTGCCCAGAAGGGCGTCTGATTAATGGCAGAATGTAAAGAATTATTATAGGCAAACTCCGCGTAGGGTAGTAAGCCTGACCAGTCATCTTGGGAGTAAGAACAAAAACACCTCAGGTATTGCTCGAGGGTCTGATTAGTGCGTTCAGTTTGACCGTTGGATTGGGGATGGTATGCTGAAGACATGGAAGTCCTGATTTCAAGGGATTTGCAGAGGTCCCTCCAGAACCTGGAGGTGAACTGTACCCCTCGGTCAGAGGTGATGTTAGCTGGAACTCCGTGTAACCTTATAATCTCTCTGATGAAGATGTCAGTGGTAGCAGAAGCCGAAGGGGTACCTTTCATGGGAAGGAAGTGAGCCATCTTTGAGAGACGGTCAATGACAACCAGAATCGTGGTAAAGGAATCTGAGGAGGGTAAGTCCACGATGAAGTCCATGGAAATCTCCTTCCATGGACGTTCCGGAACAGATAATGGACGTAACAGACCCCAGGACTTAGTGTTGGACCCCTTGTTCCTTTGACAAGTGTTGCAAGAGAGGACGTATTCCTGACAGTCCTTCCTCCAGCCCGGCCACCAGTAAGATCGACCTACCAGGTCCACGGTTTTCTGTACTCCGAAGTGGCCGGACATCTTGTGGTCATGAAGGGTCTGCAGGACTTGGAGTCTGACAGGAGGAGGAACAAAGATTCGGGCATGGGCCCAGAGCAGATCCTGCTTCCTTTCAAGAAAAGGTAATGTGGGGGATGAGAACTGGTTGGAAGCCTGTTTGAGGGCTGTAGTCAAGTCAGGCTGAATGGCATGGAGGAAATTATGGGCAGACAGGATAGTAGCAGGTTCTTTAGAGGATTCAGTGTCCAGAAACATACGGGATAAAGCATCTGCCTTGCCATTCTTGGAGCCAGGACGGTAAGTGATGTGGAAATTAAATCGGGAGAAGAACAAGGCCCAGCGGGCCTGCCTGGGTCTAAGGCGTTTTGCAGCCCTGAGGTACTCCAAATTGCGGTGGTCAGTGAAGATGAGGATGGGTTGGGAAGCTCCTTCTAGCAGGTATCTCCATTCCTCGAGAGCGAACTTAATCGCAAGTAATTCCCGGTCGCCTACATCATAATTCTTTTCAGGAGGATTTAGTTTTCGGGAGGCAAAGGCGACCGGGTGGAGGAGGGCCTTTGGGCCACTTCTCTGCGATAGGATTGCTCCCAAGGCAGAGTCTGAAGCGTCCACTTCTAGGACGTAAGGGAGTTCAGGGTCAGGGTGCTGTAGGATGGGTGCAGAGGAAAAGAGTTCCTTGAGCTTCTCAAAAGCGCTCTGCGCTTGGGGAGTCCACTGGAACTTGACTTGCTGGCGGGTCAGTTGGGTGATTGGGGACACAATAGCAGAAAATCCCTGAATGAACCGTCTATAAAAGTTGGCAAAGCCGATAAAACGTTGGACTGACCTTTTGTCTGTGGGAGCAGGCCAATCCTGGATGGCCTTTACTTTTTGGGGATCCATCAGTACTCCTCCGGTGGTTATGATAAAGCCCAGGAACTGGATGGTGTCAGTCTCGAACTCGCATTTCTCTCCTTTGACGTAGAGCCCGTGTTTACGGAGGATGAGGAGAACTTTCCGGACATGTTGACGGTGGGCTTCTAGGGAATCGGAGAAAATCAAGATATCATCAAGGTATACAATGAGGAAGTTATCCAGATACTCACGAAAAATGTCATTGACAAGGTGCTGGAAGGTAGCTGGGGCATTACAAAGTCCAAACGGCATGACCAGGTACTCGAAATGGCCGAATCTGGACCTAAAAGCCGTCTTCCACTCATCCCCAGAGCGTATTCTAACTAAATTGTAGGCCCCACGAAGATCCAGCTTGGTAAACACCTTGGCAGTCCTGAGCCGCTGAAAAAGTTCGGGAATGAGTGGGAGTGGGTACCTGTTCTTGATAGTAATTTTATTGAGTTCCCTGTAATCCACACAGGGTCTGAGGGAACCGTCTTTTTTTACCAACAAAGAAAATCCCAGCCCCTGCGGGCGAAGAAGATGGTTGGATGAACCCTTTAGCAAGATTTTCGTCAATATACACCCGTAGGGCTTCAAGCTCAGTTTCGGACAAGGGGAAAATCCTTCCGAAGGGAATCTCAGCCCCTGGTAGGAGGTCAATCGGACAATCATATGAACGATGAGGGGGAAGAACTTCGGCCTTCTTTTCATCGAAAATGTCCATGAAGTCTTGGTAGGGTGTTGGGACGTGTTGCAGGTCCTTGGCACTGGGTTGCATGGCAAGATGAGTAAGAGGTGCTGCGGGTTGATCCGGAAGGCAGTGCTGTAAGCAGTAAGGGGAGGAGAACTCCACTTCCCTGTTGACCCAGTCAACCCGAGGGTTGTGAGCCAGTAGCCAGGGGTACCCCAGGATGATGGGGAACATGGGAGAATGGATAATGTCAAAACGTAAAAGTTCCTGATGACCTGATTTGGTGCAGGTCAGGATGGGAGCGGTTTCCTGGGTAACTGGTCCTGAGCAGGGTGGAGAGCCATCAGCCAGCTGGATTTGAAGAGGTTGTTTCTTGGTAGTTAAAGGGAGGTTCAGGTGTCGTGCCAAGGTCAGGTCCATGAAGCAACTGCAGGCTCCAGAGTCAAGGATGGCTCCCAGCTGGAAAGACTCTCCCGCTACCTGTAGGGAGAGTGGAATAGACAGATGAAAATGCGGGACTCCAACAGAGTGTGAACTTGAGAGGGGCCCAGAAAGACACTTACTGGGTCTTATGGGGCATTTCTGTAGGTAGTGCCCCGTGCCCCCGCAGTAGAGGCAGAGATTGGCTTGACGACGACGGAGCCTTTCTTCGGCAGATAGGGGGGACCGTGCCAGGCCCAACTGCATAGGTTCCCCATGAGGAGGGGAGCGAGAGTTCCCAGACGGAGCAGGTGCCAGGGGGCCCCGGGGCATCGTCCAGGTGGGACGAGGGTTCTGTAGTCTCTCTGCCCGTCGTTCTCGTAACCGACGGTCAAGCTTGATAACAAGTTGGCAGAGATCCGTGAAGGTACTTGGGATTTCTCCTCGAGCCAGTTCATCCTTTAATAACTCGGATAGCCCTAAACGAAATTGGTATTTTAGGGCAGATTCGTTCCAGTCAGTATCTGCTGCCCATTTGCGGAAATCCACTACATAGTCCTCTACAGGTCTTCTCCCCTGAGATAGGGTATGCAGGGTAGATTCAGCCGTACCTGTGCGTTGGGAGTCCTCGTAGAGTGCTGCCATAGCAGAAAAGAAAGTCTCTACAGAATTCAACTGTGGGCTCTTCTGTTCCATCAAATGGTGTGCCCAAGATTGCGGGTCATCAGAAAGGAGAGAGATAATGAACCCCACTTTGGTGGATTCCAACTGGAAGGTCCTGGGTTGTAGGGCCAGGTGTAGTAAACAGGAATTTTTAAAAGAGCGAAATTTCCTTCGGTCCCCGGAGAAACGTTCAGGTGTGGGGACCCTGGGATCAGGATGGGATACATCATAGGCAGGGAGGGCACCTCCAGGTGTTGATAGAAGAGTGGAGGTGCTGGCTACAGGGGGTGACTGGTCCACTTGGTTTGGAGATAAAGTCAGATGCTGAAGACGCCCCTCGATCTGAAAGTATCCATCTTGGAGGCGTTGTACAGCCTGGGTAAGGGTTGTCACCTGCTGGCATAAGGCCTCAAGGGGTGAACCAGCTCTGTCGGCCTCAGACATTGGCTGGTTTGTACTGTCAGAGGTACTCACCCGGGCCGATATGCTGAGAGCTGCTCCCCTTGCGACTAAGCGCACGATGCCTCTGGAGTGGGTACAGAGGACACCGGGCTCAAAGATGCACGGGTTGCCAGCAGGAGTGTAGCAGGTGGTGTGCAGTAGCGTCGTTGACCAGGAGAGGCTGGAGCTGCACTGGGAGTAGACACCTGGCAGAACTGTGATCAGGTAGAGGTTGTAGAGGTAACCAAGCATATACTGAAGGAGGACCCTCGGTAGCATGAGAGGTCTACAAGTCCAGAACACTGAGTGGGAGATAGTCCAGCAAGCAGGCCGAGGGTCAAACACAGGCAACCAGGCAATAGAAGTATCCAAAGGCAAGCCAGGGGTCAAACACAGGTAGGTGACTCAGAGAATGTCCAGGAGGCAAGCCAGGGGTCAAGCACAGGTAATCAAGCAGAAGAGGTGTCCAAAGGCAAGCCAGGGGTCAAACACAGGTAAGTAACTCAGAGAATGTCCAGTAGGCAAGCCGGGGGTCAAGCACAGGTAATCAGGCAGTAGAGGTATCCAAAAGACAAGCCAGGGGTCAAACACAGGTAAGTGACTCAGAGAATGTCCAGTAGGCAGGCCGAGGGTCAAGCACAGGTAATCAGGCAGAAGAGGTATCCAGGAGGCAAGCCAGAGGTCAAACACAGGTAGGTAACTCACGGAGGATCCAGTAGACAGGCCGAGGGTCAAGCACAGGTAATCAAGCAGTAGAGGAGTCCAGGAAGCAAGCCAGAGGTTCAAACACAGGTGAGAAGCGGCAGCGGTAGTCAGACGGATTCCGGGTCGGCACTGGTAGTCAGGTAGATGCAAGGTATAGGGTACCGGGTACAGGATACAGGATACAGGATACAGGATACAGGACACTGAAGTTTGGCCAAATTCTGGAGGTTTCCATCCAACCCCCTCCCCCCTGGGTAGCCCCCTGACAGCTCCATCTGTTTTTTCTCCCTATAATGGGTATATTACAAATACAATTTTTGTATCATTATGGGATAGTTATATGGTTTTTCCCCTGACAAGGGCACACTATAATTACAATTTTTGTACCAGTATAGGAACTATGATCACCACCTAAATGTCATGCCTTGTCTTTGACAAAGGCACCGCCTGAATAACAGTTAATTCTACATATAGGATTTACTAGTTTAATGGCTGGTTAACATTTTCCCCTTTAGGTCACTCTGTTTTCTGTTGCTGCCTTGGTAATCAGGATACTTCTTTCACAGTTTCGGCGCTCTCCCACTGCTCACTTATAGCACTGGAGGCGCGGCCTCTGAGTGGGCGGTGGCGCCGTCCATTGAGATGGTCACTATGGAGATGAGGACGCCGCCTTTTTTGTTGGCGGCGCGTTCCCCTCTCGCTCCACTTACAATGCAAGCAGCTGCAGCTCCCAGAATGAGCTGCCTACTTGAGCCAATAGCAGACGCGCCGCCGTCATGGCTACGTCGGCGCGCATATTTAAGTTTTCAATTCTATACCGATTAGTGGGTAGTGGTGACGCTGCTGCCGAGGCGTCGTTGTCATGGCAGCGGTGACGCACCTCTCCACGCTAGAACACACAGAGAGAGGAAATCTCCTCTGATTGGTTTCTTTGCTTTAATCCACTCCCCCTTTGGTTTGATATAAAGGCTTATCCACCAATACACACACATGTCAGCCTTTTCCCAGCTGTTCTAAATCCCTTATTACTCACATTTGGCGCCGTTCCTGAACCCAGAGGGGTATATAAAAAGACATACACCAGGAGCACTTAGTATGCACGCTCCTCACCTACCTGCAGGACCTATGAAATCATTTCCATTTCGGCTTTCCAAGATTTGACTCTTTACCTCTACCTTGGCTAAGCTGAGAATTGAACTCTGGCTATCTAGGCATAAAAATTTCCGTAAGTACATGCACTATGGAATTGGGGAATATGGCCTATTTTTAGAAAACGGGCCCCCATATTCAACTATCTTTATTCATTCATTTCTTATTTTTTATTATATTTTTTCATAGGTCCCTTTGCCTACTATTCCCAGATTCCTTTGGGGTAATAATAGGATGCAATGGGCGGAGCTTGTGGTGCATCAATATTAAGGTTTGACCCTTTAGCGCTCCTTATGCGATGATAACGAGTTTGGTCTCCATTGGTGGTATCTGGTGGTGAAAGAATAAGCACATCAGCCCCTGGAACTCTTGAGCGGATACATAGGTAGATTATTATTTTTATTATAATTATATTTTCAATAATTTTTCTGCTGCAATGCACTAATGTCATATTCTATTTGTAGAAAGAGTGGCTTCCCTGAGGAAGAAATTACATACATATGCACATTTCGAAACGCGTTGGATTTTCAGACTACTGTACATCCAGAGCCTATGTTTTCTCATATCTCTGTATTGTATTTTATTGTAGCATGAAATGGCCACTCATATATGATGTTTGATATGTATGCAGCTATTGTGTTCAGACACATTTCTACCATTTTGTAAATATCTGTTGTGATATTTTTTCTGCCCCTTTTTTTTCTTTTTTGTATTTATTTTGATACATGAATAAATTTTCTATTTTTTTATATATTGTTCATTCGTTGACTACATTGCCTTAAAAATCCCATTTACTATGAGGTATTAAAAATCCACATTTATCAGGGATGATGGCAATGACATGCCCCTCTTCATGAGTCTAATCCTATTTTCATACATTCCAAGGGTGGATAATACACCCAAAATCCTCATTTTTGACTCATGAAGCTTCGGCATGGACCCCTTTTTTGCAAACTTTAAAAATTATTATTAATGTAAGGAATATTCATTCTGTTCTTCTCAGAGAAGGAGACGGTATATTCCTGCTTAGTCCTTGTTTGGTAAGGACTTCCTAAGCAATAATTTGGATTCTCTACTTTGTATGTTCCGTTTGTCTGGCCCTTTCCTTTACTGCAGGGATGGGTGATCTTTTGGGCAATAACTGGGAGGAACTCATGTCCACCATTCAGAATAATTATCAGGCTAAGGAACAAGTTGTATCTGATCTCAATGCATTGTTTTTCAGTCTTACTAAGGTTCTAGAGAAAAAGTCTGCATTACATTGGCACATATTTTCTCTAGAGAGATATATTCGGGAAAATATTAACCCAATTGGGCTAAGGATCCAGATCTTCCCGATTTTGAACCATATCTCCAACGATCTGAAAAACCAATGGGAAATGCATTTGAATAATTGTTCTAAAAATCTTATGATCCTATTACAGGATGAGTATAAACAACAACTCAACATACTCGATAGGGAAATTGATGCCCTTTATGCTCGTCTAATTCCTCTAAAAATTAATGAAGGTTATGTTATCCTTGAAGAGAAATTAAAAGTTCATCTACAGGATTATGGGAAATTGATTCTACAAAAGAAGGAAAAAAAATATTGGCGCGACAAAAATGCCTTTAGTGAGAACAGAGCCTACAAATGGCATAAAAACAATAGTAACCCCTCTAATAAAAGTTTTTCAAAAAATCAAGAAAAGAAAAGGGACTATAATTCCGATACACCATCAAATGCTTCCTCTTCCTCAGCCTCCTCTCTTCCTGAGGGATCCTTGAGAAAGAGAAAGGGACCTTTCTCCAAACAACCAGAACAAGATGGAGAAGTCCAGCAAGCCATGAAAAAACGCCCATTTGAAACCCAACCTTGGGCCAATGCACGTGGAGGAAAACATGGGGGCACTCCTAAAAATTCCAATACTGCAAATATCGATACGATCAGAAACACCAATATTTTGAAAGGGAAAGGCATAAAAAGCTCAAAAGATCAGGGAGCAATTCCCAAAACACAGAGACAGTTGGAGGATTTTTTAGACAAGTTGACTCCAACGCAATTATCGATCATACCTCCCACACCGGATCCAATGTCGTCTGCAATGACGACAAAAGAAACGGGGAAGGAGACCTAAATATCATCAATTTGTCCTCACATGTACTCACACCTACAGAGAATCAAGTTCTCTCTCTGGGTCTTTCTTTTTGTCCTAACAAAACCACTGATAACTTTGAAACTATCAAAGATATTAACCTATTTGCAAGAAATCTTCTATTTAGAAGTATGTATAGAAAACAGTCCACTCAGCAGCAATCTGTGGCACCAAATCTGACGGCAGCTGATTTCAGGGCCCTGAGAGACCTGAATCAGCTTCTGTCAGAAAATCAATCTTGTATGGATATATGGGAGGAAGAAGGCGATAGTGAGGACAACTTGGAGGAAACTCCTCAAGATTATTCTAGTCAGAAGAAAAAAGTTTTCAAAAGGAAATCAAACAAATTTCCCCCATTGAACCAAAACCCGGCTTTATCTCTTTTTGTCCAATTGGTCTCCAAAGAGATTCAAATACTAGGTAAAAATAGAACATTATCCCAGAATCTGAATATAGAACAAAACAAGGCATTAAAATCTCTGAAGAGCAATGTTGAAATTACCATCAAGGCATCAGATAAAGGCGGAAACATTGTCCTAATGGATAACCATATGTATGAATCCATGTGCATGAAAATCCTAAGCAATAAAAACTGCTATCAAAAGATTTCTGCCTCCTTAGCCGAAAAATTCAATCAGGAATTTTATGATTTGGTCGATGAAGCCCATAGATCGGGAGCGATCACGATAGAAATGTTGGATTTCATACGTACAAGACATCCACGCACCCCTACAATGTATGCTCTACCGAAGGTGCATAAAGATCTAAAAAATCCTCCTGGAAGACCGATCATTTCGGGAAACGGGAGCATATCTGAGGCAATTAGTCAAGTAATTGATGATTATCTTAGACCACATGTACTTGAATTAGCATCCTACACCAAGGACACAATTCATTTGCTTCAGATGCTGGAGAATCTAGAAATTCCAGACTCCGCAATATTGGTGACGGTGGATGTTGAGTCACTGTATAACAGTATTCCACACGACGGCGGAGTGGCTGTGGTTGGACGAATTCTCCAACAAAGATCAACCACTGAGTGGAAGTTCAACAATTTCGTACTAGAGATGTTGAGCTTCATACTCAAACACAATGTTTTTCTGTTCAAAGGATCCCACTACCTCCAGGTACAAGGTGTGGCTATGGGGACGTGCTGTGCACCCTCATATGCCAACTTGTACCTGGGGGAGTGGGAGACGAATTTTTTGTCCAATGACCAATTCACGAGCTTCACCGAACACATCGTCTTGTGGCAACGCTACATCGACGATGTTTTTCTAGTATGGAATGGCCCAGAAACAATGCTGAAACAATGTTTGGCAATAATGAACAAAAATACTTACAATCTTTTTTTCACTATGGCTTATGATCACCGTAAAATTGATTTCCTTGATGTTTCCATCATTAAGGACATTTCTGGTAGATTAACCACTCAGTTATACAGGAAGGAAACCGCCGGCAACACGTTGCTGCATGCCGGAAGTTTCCATCCGGAACCCCTAAAAAGATCTATTCCCTACAGCCAATTGCTCCGAATTAAACGGAACTGTACGACAGATGAAGCCTTCCAATTAGAGGCAGATAAACTGAGTAGAAGATTACTCAGTAGAGGTTATACAAAATCATGCCTCAGGAAGGCATTCAATCGGGTTAAAAATCAAGATAGACATGAATTACTTTTTAGAAAGAAAACTGAGAAGGTTGACGATACTCCCAGAATCATTATACGGTATTCCAACGAACATAAAAAAATAAGGCAAATTCTTGCCAAACATTGGCCAATACTAATGAATGATCCATCACTGTCTGATCTAATCACCACAACCCCACAAATTACCTTTAGAAAAGCTGGCTCCATTGGGGGTCTTTTGACTCAAAGTGAATACAAAGGTAGTTCACGTATAGACCCCTGTAAAATCTGGGGTACATACCCGTGTGGCTCATGTTCTTTCTGTGGGGTAATAGGCAAACGTACATCTTTCAAGCTACCCAATGGGGAAGACTTCCAACTTCAACACTTCGCAAATTGTAAGACCAAAGGAGTGGTTTATTTGCTCCAATGCGAATGTGGAGCCTTTTACATCGGGAAAACCAGACAAGAACTGGGCCAGCGGGTCAGCAAACATCTCTTCAGTATGAAGATTTGCAACCTTTATCTCCCACTAGGGAGACATGTGGCCAAACGACATGATTACAGAATGCCCTCCATCAATTTTACTGTAATTGATCTAATACATATACCAATGCGAGGAGGGGACTGGAACAAAATGCTCTTACAGCGCGAAATGCGCTGGATCAGACATTTAGATGCCACGACTCCTCCAGGATTGAATGAAACTGAAAGCTTCAGACCATTTCTTGACGGCTTCAGTTCTGGCAAAACCGACTAAATACACCAACTTGACCATAAAAATTACATAAACCACATCCAATAGTGGTTCCCATTCATGAGTTCATTGGGACCAATACATCGGTCATCTACTCAGTTTCTTGTCCCCAAGGAAGCCCCCCCCTGGGTCGTGGATTCGACCGGGCGGGGAGCATCCGTCCTAGTGTTTCCAAATTATATAAGGGGTTTTATCTTACTCTTTATTGTTCACTATTGTTTATTTATATTTGTATGGTTTATATATGATTTAATCCTTTCTCCGTTCAACTTTTTCCTACAGGTTGAGTGGCGCTCTTGGACCTCCAGATATCACACAATGGTTGACCAACCTTCATCGCATTCCTGGCACACGTAAGCCCACTCTGTATATACGATTGGGCATCCCTGTGTTTTGCAGCTTTGGATCGGAAGGGGGGTCTCCTAACCGTGATCCCCATTTCTCCAATAAGTTGCACAGCAGGGTCATATACTGTGCCGGGTGGTTTTTAGTTTTCTGTCTTATGGCACTCATCACATTAGACTAGCATATCTTGGGTCTTCTATGTGAAGTTTGGCCAAATTTGGAGGTTTCCATCCAACCCCCTCCCCCCTGGGTAGCCCCCTGACAGCTCCATCTGTTTTTTCTCCCTATAATGGGTATATTACAAATACAATTTTTGTATCATTATGGGATAGTTATATGGTTTTTCCCCTGACAAGGGCACACTATAATTACAATTTTTGTACCAGTATAGGAACTATGATCACCACCTAAATGTCATGCCTTGTCTTTGACAAAGGCACCGCCTGAATAACAGTTAATTCTACATATAGGATTTACTAGTTTAATGGCTGGTTAACATTTTCCCCTTTAGGTCACTCTGTTTTCTGTTGCTGCCTTGGTAATCAGGATACTTCTTTCACAGTTTCGGCGCTCTCCCACTGCTCACTTATAGCACTGGAGGCGCGGCCTCTGAGTGGGCGGTGGCGCCGTCCATTGAGATGGTCACTATGGAGATGAGGACGCCGCCTTTTTTGTTGGCGGCGCCCCCCTCTCGCTCCACTTACAATGCAAGCAGCTGCAGCTCCCAGAATGAGCTGCCTACTTGAGCCAATAGCAGACGCGCCGCCGTCATGGCTACGTCGGCGCGCATATTTAAGTTTTCAATTCTATACCGATTAGTGGGTAGTGGTGACGCTGCTGCCGAGGCGTCGTTGTCATGGCAGCGGTGACGCACCTCTCCACGCTAGAACACACAGAGAGAGGAAATCTCCTCTGATTGGTTTCTTTGCTTTAATCCACTCCCCCTTTGGTTTGATATAAAGGCTTATCCACCAATACACACACATGTCAGCCTTTTCCCAGCTGTTCTAAATCCCCTATTACTCACATTTGGCGCCGTTCCTGAACCCAGAGGGGTATATAAAAAGACATACACCAGGAGCACTTAGTATGCACGCTCCTCACCTACCTGCAGGACCTATGAAATCATTTCCATTTCGGCTTTCCAAGATTTGACTCTTTACCTCTACCTTGGCTAAGCTGAGAATTGAACTCTGGCTATCTAGGCATAAAAATTTCCGTAAGTACATGCACTATGGAATTGGGGAATATGGCCTATTTTTAGAAAACGGGCCCCCATATTCAACTATCTTTATTCATTCATTTCTTATTTTTTATTATATTTTTTCATAGGTCCCTTTGCCTACTATTCCCAGATTCCTTTGGGGTAATAATAGGATGCAATGGGCGGAGCTTGTGGTGCATCAATATTAAGGTTTGACCCTTTAGCGCTCCTTATGCGATGATAACGAGTTTGGTCTCCATTGGTGGTATCTGGTGGTGAAAGAATAAGCACATCAGCCCCTGGAACTCTTGAGCGGATACATAGGTAGATTATTATTTTTATTATAATTATATTTTCAATAATTTTTCTGCTGCAATGCACTAATGTCATATTCTATTTGTAGAAAGAGTGGCTTCCCTGAGGAAGAAATTACATACATATGCACATTTCGAAACGCGTTGGATTTTCAGACTACTGTACATCCAGAGCCTATGTTTTCTCATATCTCTGTATTGTATTTTATTGTAGCATGAAATGGCCACTCATATATGATGTTTGATATGTATGCAGCTATTGTGTTCAGACACATTTCTACCATTTTGTAAATATCTGTTGTGATATTTTTTCTGCTTTTTTTCTTTTTTGTATTTATTTTGATACATGAATAAATTTTCTATTTTTTTATATATTGTTCATTCGTTGACTACATTGCCTTAAAAATCCCATTTACTATGAGGTATTAAAAATCCACATTTATCAGGGATGATGGCAATGACATGCCCCTCTTCATGAGTCTAATCCTATTTTCATACATTCCAAGGGTGGATAATACACCCAAAATCCTCATTTTTGACTCATGAAGCTTCGGCATGGACCCCTTTTTTGCAAACTTTAAAAATTATTATTAATGTAAGGAATATTTATTCTGTTCTTCTCAGAGAAGGAGACGGTATATTCCTGATTAGTCCTTGTTTGGTAAGGACTTCCTAAGCAATAATTTGGATTCTCTACTTTGTATGTTCCGTTTGTCTGGCCCTTTCCTTTACTGCAGGGATGGGTGATCTTTTGGGCAATAACTGGGAGGAACTCATGTCCACCATTCAGAATAATTATCAGGCTAAGGAACAAGTTGTATCTGATCTCAATGCATTGTTTTTCAGTCTTACTAAGGTTCTAGAGAAAAAGTCTGCATTACATTGGCACATATTTTCTCTAGAGAGATACATTCGGGAAAATATTAACCCAATTGGGCTAAGGATCCAGATCTTCCCGATTTTGAACCATATTTCCAACGATCTGAAAAACCAATGGGAAATGCATTTGAATAATTGTTCAAAAAATCTTATGATCCTATTACAGGATGAGTATAAACAACAACTCAACATACTCGATAGGGAAATTGATGCCCTTTATGCTCGTCTAATTCCTCTAAAAATTAATGAAGGTTATGTTATCCTTGAAGAGAAATTAAAAGTTCATCTACAGGATTATGGGAAATTGATTCTACAAAAGAAGGAAAAAAAATATTGGCGCGACAAAAATGCCTTTAGTGAGAACAGAGCCTACAAATGGCATAAAAACAATAGTAACCCCTCTAATAAAAGTTTTTCAAAAAATCAAGAAAAGAAAAGGGACTATAATTCCGATACACCATCAAATGCTTCCTCTTCCTCAGCCTCCTCTCTTCCTGAGGGATCCTTGAGAAAGAGAAAGGGACCTTTCTCCAAACAACCAGAACAAGATGGAGAAGTCCAGCAAGCCATGAAAAAACGCCCATTTGAAACCCAACCTTGGGCCAATGCACGTGGAGGAAAACATGGGGGCACTCCTAAAAATTCCAATACTGCAAATATCGATACGATCAGAAACACCAATATTTTGAAAGGGAAAGGCATAAAAAGCTCAAAAGATCAGGGAGCAATTCCCAAAACACAGAGACAGTTGGAGGATTTTTTAGACAAGTTGACTCCAACGCAATTATCGATCATACCTCCCACACCGGATCCAATGTCGTCTGCAATGACGACAAAAGAAACGGGGAAGGAGACCTAAATATCATCAATTTGTCCTCACATGTACTCACACCTACAGAGAATCAAGTTCTCTCTCTGGGTCTTTCTTTTTGTCCTAACAAAACCACTGATAACTTTGAAACTATCAAAGATATTAACCTATTTGCAAGAAATCTTCTATTTAGAAGTATGTATAGAAAACAGTCCACTCAGCAGCAATCTGTGGCACCAAATCTGACGGCAGCTGATTTCAGGGCCCTGAGAGACCTGAACCAGCTTCTGTCAGAAAATCAATCTTGTATGGATATATGGGAGGAAGAAGGCGATAGTGAGGACAACTTGGAGGAAACTCCTCAAGATTATTCTAGTCAGAAGAAAAAAGTTTTCAAAAGGAAATCAAACAAATTTCCCCCACTGAACCAAAACCCGGCTTTATCTCTTTTTGTCCAATTGGTCTCCAAAGAGATTCAAATACTAGGCAAAAACAGAACATTATCCCAGAATCTGAATATAGAACAAAACAAGGCATTAAAATCTCTGAAGAGCAATGTTGAAATTACCATCAAGGCATCAGATAAAGGCGGAAACATTGTCCTAATGGATAACCATATGTATGAATCCATGTGCATGAAAATCCTAAGCAATAAAAACTGCTATCAAAAGATTTCTGCCTCCTTAGCCGAAAAATTCAATCAGGAATTTTATGATTTGGTCGATGAAGCCCATAGATCGGGAGCGATCACGATAGAAATGTTGGATTTCATACGTACAAGACATCCACGCACCCCTACAATGTATGCTCTACCGAAGGTGCACAAAGATCTAAAAAATCCTCCTGGAAGACCGATCATTTCGGGAAACGGGAGCATATCTGAGGCAATTAGTCAAGTAATTGATGATTATCTTAGACCACATGTACTTGAATTAGCATCCTACACCAAGGACACAATTCATTTGCTTCAGATGCTGGAGAATCTAGAAATTCCAGACTCCGCAATATTGGTGACGGTGGATGTTGAGTCACTGTATAACAGTATTCCACACGACGGCGGAGTGGCTGTGGTTGGACGAATTCTCCAACAAAGATCAACCACTGAGTGGAAGTTCAACAATTTCGTACTAGAGATGTTGAGCTTCATACTCAAACACAATGTTTTTCTGTTCAAAGGATCCCACTACCTCCAGGTACAAGGTGTGGCTATGGGGACGTGCTGCGCACCCTCATATGCCAACTTGTACCTGGGGGAGTGGGAGACGAATTTTTTGTCCAATGACCAATTCACGAGCTTCACCGAACACATCGTCTTGTGGCAACGCTACATCGACGATGTTTTTCTAGTATGGAATGGCCCAGAAACAATGCTGAAACAATGTTTGGCAATAATGAACAAAAATACTTACAATCTTTTTTTCACTATGGCTTATGATCACCGTAAAATTGATTTCCTTGATGTTTCCATCATTAAGGACATTTCTGGTAGATTAACCACTCAGTTATACAGGAAGGAAACCGCCGGCAACACGTTGCTGCATGCCGGAAGTTTCCATCCGGAACCCCTAAAAAGATCTATTCCCTACAGCCAATTGCTCCGAATTAAACGGAACTGTACGACAGATGAAGCCTTCCAATTAGAGGCAGATAAACTGAGTAGAAGATTACTCAGTAGAGGTTATACAAAATCATGCCTCAGGAAGGCATTCAATCGGGTTAAAAATCAAGATAGACATGAATTACTTTTTAGAAAGAAAACTGAGAAGGTTGACGATACTCCCAGAATCATTATACGGTATTCCAACGAACATAAAAAAATAAGGCAAATTCTTGCCAAACATTGGCCAATATTAATGAATGATCCATCACTGTCTGATCTAATCACCACAACCCCACAAATTACCTTTAGAAAAGCTGGCTCCATTGGGGGTCTTTTGACTCAAAGTGAATACAAAGGTAGTTCACGTATAGACCCCTGTAAAATCTGGGGTACATACCCGTGTGGCTCATGTTCTTTCTGTGGGGTAATAGGCAAACGTACATCTTTCAAGCTACCCAATGGGGAAGACTTCCAACTTCAACACTTCGCAAATTGTAAGACCAAAGGAGTGGTTTATTTGCTCCAATGCGAATGTGGAGCCTTTTACATTGGGAAAACCAGACAAGAACTGGGCCAGCGGGTCAGCAAACATCTCTTCAGTATGAAGATTTGTAACCTTTATCTCCCACTAGGGAGACATGTGGCCAAACGACATGATTACAGAATGCCCTCCATCAATTTTACTGTAATTGATCTAATACATATACCAATGCGAGGAGGGGACTGGAACAAAATGCTCTTACAGCGCGAAATGCGCTGGATCAGACATTTAGATGCCACGACTCCTCCAGGATTGAATGAAACTGAAAGCTTCAGACCATTTCTTGACGGCTTCAGTTCTGGCAAAACCGACTAAATACACCAACTTGACCATAAAAATTACATAAACCACATCCAATAGTGGTTCCCATTCATGAGTTCATTGGGACCAATACATCGGTCATCTACTCAGTTTCTTGTCCCCAAGGAAGCCCCCCCCTGGGTCGTGGATTCGACCGGGCGGGGAGCATCCGTCCTAGTGTCTCCAAATTATATAAGGGGTTTTATCTTACTCTTTATTGTTCACTATTGTTTATTTATATTTGTATGGTTTATATATGATTTAATCCTTTCTCCGTTCAACTTTTTCCTACAGGTTGAGTGGCGCTCTTGGACCTCCAGATATCACACAATGGTTGACCAACCTTCATCGCATTCCTGGCACACGTAAGCCCACTCTGTATATACGATTGGGCATCCCTGTGTTTTGCAGCTTTGGATCGGAAGGGGGGTCTCCTAACCGTGATCCCCATTTCTCCAATAAGTTGCACAGCAGGGTCATATACTGTGCCGGGTGGTTTTTAGTTTTCTGTCTTATGGCACTCATCACATTAGACTAGCATATCTTGGGTCTTCTATGTGAAGTTTGGCCAAATTCTGGAGGTTTCCATCCAACCCCCTCCCCCCTGGGTAGCCCCCTGACAGCTCCATCTGTTTTTTCTCCCTATAATGGGTATATTATAAATACAATTTTTGTATCATTATGGGATAGTTATATGGTTTTTCCCCTGACAAGGGCACATTATAACTACAATTTTTGTACCAGTATAGGAAATATGATCACCACCAAAATGTCATGCCTTGTCTTTGACAAAGGCACCGCCTGAATAACAGTTAATTCTACATATAGGATTTACTAGTTTAATGGCTGGTTAACATTTTCCCCTTTAGGTCACTCTGTTTTCTGTTGCTGCCTTGGTAATCAGGATACTTCTTTCACAGTTTCGGCGCTCTCCCACTGCTCACTTATAGCACTGGAGGCGCGGCCTCTGAGTGGGCGGTGGCGCCGTCCATTGAGATGGTCACTATGGAGATGAGGACGCCGCCTTTTTTGTTGGCGGCGCGTTCCCCTCTCGCTCCACTTACAATGCAAGCAGCTGCAGCTCCCAGAATGAGCTGCCTACTTGAGCCAATAGCAGACGCGCCGCCGTCATGGTTACGTCGGCGCGCATATTTAAGTTTTCAATTCTATACCGATTAGTGGGTAGTGGTGACGCTGCTGCCGAGGCGTCGTTGTCATGGCAGCGGTGACGCACCTCTCCACGCTAGAACACACAGAGAGAGGAAATCTCCTCTGATTGGTTTCTTTGCTTTAATCCACTCCCCCTTTGTTTTGATATAAAGGCTTATCCACCAATACACACACATGTCAGCCTTTTCCCAGCTGTTCTAAATCCCTTATTACTCACATTTGGCGCCGTTCCTGAACCCAGAGGGGTATATAAAAAGACATACACCAGGAGCACTTAGTATGCACGCTCCTCACCTACCTGCAGGACCTATGAAATCATTTCCATTTCGGCTTTCCAAGATTTGACTCTTTACCTCTACCTTGGCTAAGCTGAGAATTGAACTCTGGCTATCTAGGCATAAAAATTTCCGTAAGTACATGCACTATGGAATTGGGGAATATGGCCTATTTTTAGAAAACGGGCCCCCATATTCAACTATCTTTATTCATTCATTTCTTATTTTTTATTATATTTTTTCATAGGTCCCTTTGCCTACTATTCCCAGATTCCTTTGGGGTAATAATAGGATGCAATGGGCGGAGCTTGTGGTGCATCAATATTAAGGTTTGACCCTTTAGCGCTCCTTATGCGATGATAACGAGTTTGGTCTCCATTGGTGGTATCTGGTGGTGAAAGAATAAGCACATCAGCCCCTGGAACTCTTGAGCGGATACATAGGTAGATTATTATTTTTATTATAATTATATTTTCAATAATTTTTCTGCTGCAATGCACTAATGTCATATTCTATTTGTAGAAAGAGTGGCTTCCCTGAGGAAGAAATTACATACATATGCACATTTCGAAACGCGTTGGATTTTCAGACTACTGTACATCCAGAGCCTATGTTTTCTCATATCTCTGTATTGTATTTTATTGTAGCATGAAATGGCCACTCATATATGATGTTTGATATGTATGCAGCTATTGTGTTCAGACACATTTCTACCATTTTGTAAATATCTGTTGTGATATTTTTTCTGCTTTTTTTCTTTTTTGTATTTATTTTGATACATGAATAAATTTTCTATATTTTTATATATTGTTCATTCGTTGACTACATTGCCTTAAAAATCCCATTTACTATGAGGTATTAAAAATCCACAGGACACTGGGCTTGGAGACAGGACTCAAAAGAGACAACAAACCAGCAACTTGAAAGCGGACAGGGAAGGCCTTTTATAGGCCAGGTAAATGGTCAGGTGGGATACTCGAGCGAGTGCGCATGCGCACTCGTCTTCTGTCAGCGCCGCGCACAGCGGTGAGGCGTACAGGCTGGGTTGTGACAGATACCCAGTGCCGCGGACCCGCGCATGCGCACCCGTTACCCGACGTACCTGTAACCTTCGTTGCGCCGCTCTACCGCGCGTGCGCAACCCTGGAACCCGGCGGAGAGGCCTGGTATTTCCCTGACAGCCTCGCGCTCACAGGGGCCTCACGGCCTCCTAATTTGCCTGTGCTCAATCACTGATTCTCTCTCTCCCCCCTCTTTCTTTATCTCACCCTCTTTTCTGTGTGCTTGTTTATTTTTTTTCCTATTACGGGCGTGAGTGGGGCCTCATATGTAAGTTTCGCCTAAGGCCTCACAAAGCCTAGAGCCGCCTCTGTCAGCTCTCTATAGATGTCTGCCTCCTCAAGATGCCAGCCTGGAGCCCATAATAGGGGACACATGTGTCTTCTGCCAGTCTAAAAGAAGTGGTACAGTGCCACCGTCAGGTCGACAGACAAATTGCAGCCCAAGACCTACCTAGACACACAGCCCACCTGGTTTGGGTAAAGTTAATGAATTGTGTGTTGAATGACACATTAATGCACTGATATTGAAAACTGCCAAGATAGCAAAAATAATATTACTTATGAAATAGCCTATTTTTTTTTTTTTGTTAGAACCCCTGTTGCTCAAAACATAAAAACACAAAGGAGCACCAGACCAAAATGTTGGGACGGTCCGAGAGTCTGAGTAGCTTTAATGATTTGTAATGTAAAGACGTAGGACTTTTAACGTGTAGGTAGGTGTAGTCTATTTTCTCCACTGCAGGTGGCGCTCATCTGCAGCGGCAATGCAGATGGGGAAGGAAGTCAAGAGGAACCCAGTTTCCAGTACCCAGTTTCTCTATGGTTTTCTCAGTCACAGTGAGGAAGCTATCTGATTGAATGCTGGAATCTCTTGTGACTTTGGTGGCCATCTTGGGTCAGGCACAGTCTATTTAAGACCCAGGCTCCCGGGATTGGTAAGCATTTTTGCAAGTGGACAGGGTGGGGTCAGGATACCCGTCTGTCAGGGACAGTGCTTAGAGTCAATGAAAAGGTTCCGGAAGAGTCGGGAAAATGTAGGGACATGCCATCCTTCCTGGAAGCCTGCCTCTTTGGGCATGGACTAGCCGGTCAGCATTTCACCCCTTGTGACAGAAGCTGTCAGCATCTACGGGTCTCCAGCCAACTATAACATTGATGTTATTCTCTGTAAGTGGCTCCAGTTTGGTTTTGCTGAACATTCTACAATTTTTTTTATGCTGAATTCGGACTCAGAATTTTAAGTAAAACTTGTATCCTAGAATTGGAAATGCCAGCTGGATTCTTAGTAAATATGAGTATCCCAGAATTATCATTGACAGCTGTTGCTAATTCTCGAACCTACCTGTTGGCAATTCCGCCTTGGTCCTTGCACTCCTTTCCATGACCAACTCCCTATGCAGATTCCTGCCAGACTATACACTATATTGTCAGAAGTATTCGGTCCACAAGGTTTAGGAGTGCATCTAAAGGACTGTTTGACCATTCTTCCAGAAGCTCACTTGTGAGGTCAGGCACTGATGTTGGACAAGAAGGCCTGGCTGGCAGTCTCCGCTTTAATTCATCCCAAAGGTGTTCTACCAGGTTGAGGTCAGGGCTCTGTGCAGGCCAGTCAAGTTCCTCCACCCCAAACTCGCTCATCCATGTCTTTATAGACCTTGCTTTGTGCACTGGTGTGCGGTGTTGTGGAAATTTTATGAAGATGTATTTAATATGTATTGTCATAGTATCTCCCAGTGTTAATACTCCCGCAGCCCGCTCTAAAGAGCTGACTGGGGCAGACTGACGCTGGTTGAGATCCGTTTGGTAGTGGAAAGCTCCTTGGGGATGTAGAGAAGTGTTTGCAGAGTGGGGACATGTCCGCCAGCGAAAGGCCCCTGTGCGATCGTCTGGGGGGGATGTGTTCGCTCTGCAATGACATTATCGGTTTAGCGGGTGTGCGCTCGTGTCACCCCTGTATGCCTGATCAACATATTTGGGGTGCCATGGCGTGCACCTGCAGATAATCTCCCATCCACAGAGACAGTAGTATAGTCCGGGTGTGTTTTGTTCTCTGAACAAAGCAGAATAAGGATTCACGAACAAACGGTAAAAAACGTGAGCCTTTGAATCGTTGTGGTGGGGAGCATCGTTAATAATCTCAGGCTTCCTGTGATACAGAGACAGGGGGCTGGAGATTGTACACGCTGCCCCCGCCCAGACACGCCCATAAGACTCCCCTAGTCATTTTTCATTGGTTGTTGTATAAATTCATCTTGTTTGAAAGGATCTCCTGTGTTGACATTCATATCCTGTGAGGTCATATCCTGTGGAGGAAGCGATTGGCTGTTGGGGCCAGGGCTTCCTGTTTGTGACTTCCTGTTGGTGTGTTTGAATAAAAGCAGAGAGCCTCTGCCCAGCAGGGCAGATGAAGGAACGATGGAGCTAAGATGGTGATTATGTCTGTTTACTGGGAAAATGCAGGAGACATGGGTTGGTTAAAGATGCATTATACCATTATGCTGAAAGGGCGCTTAATAGCGCAAGAGTATAGTGGAATATCCACAACAGCAGTCACGTTGGAACAGGAAGGGGCCACCCCAAACTGTTCCCACAAAGTTGGGAGCATGAAATTGTCCAAAATGTCTTGGCATGCTGACGCCTTAAGATTTCCCTTCACTGGAACTAAGGGGCCAAGCCCAACCCCTGAGGGGCCAAGCCCAACCCCTGAAAAACAACCCCACACCATAACCCCCCCTCCACCAAATGATTTGGACCAGTGCACAAAGCAAGGGGGAAGGAAGATTATGATCAGTCTCTGCTCTAATTTATCCCAAAGGTGTTCTATTGGGTTGAGGTCAGGACTCTGTGCGGGCCAGTCAAGTTCCTCCACCTCAAATTCGCTCATCCATGTCTTTATGGACCTTGCTTTGTGCACTGGCCCAAATCATTTGGTGGAGGGGGGATTATGGTGTGGGGGTGTTTTTCAGGGGTTGGGCCCCTTAGTTCCAGTGAAGGGAACTCCTAAGCCGTCAGCATATCAAGACATTTTGGGCAATTGTATGCTCCCAACTTTTGTGGAAACAGTTTGGGGACGGCCCCTTCCTATTCCAACATGACTGCCCACCATTGCACAAAGCAAGGTCCATAAAGACATGAATGAGCGAGTTTGGGGTGGAGGAACTTGACTGGCCTGCTCAGGGTCCTGACTTCAACTCGAAAGAACACCTTTGGGATGAATTAGAGTGGAGACTGCGAGCCAGACCTTCTCACCCACATCAGTGCCTGACCTCACAATTGCGCGTAAAGGGGGAATTATGGTGGTATTGTCTTTCAGGGGTTGGGATCGGCCCCTTAGTTCCAGTGAAAGGAACTCTTAATGCGTCAGCATACCAAGACATTTTGGACAATTTTCATGCTCATTCAGGGAGCCAACAGTGGGATGACTCAGACAACTGTAGATGGAGTAGGCTGAAATGCAATTTGTCTCCAAATTTCCAAGCTCCAAAATATATCACCGGGGCTCATACAAAAGTTACACAGAAAAGTGTAAATCACACTAAAGATTTATTATGCAACACATTTTGAAGTGGTTCTCCACTTCCTTAGGCATGCAGTATATCATTGTAGCAAGGTCTTTTACCTCTTTTGGTCCAATGAGAACCTACAAGGCCAAAGATGGCTGACATCCTTCAATATGCAGTGGGTTGTGAGGCATAGTGGGTGCAAAGATGGTGAAAGTCATTGGGCGCCAGACACTTCTTGGATGTAAAAGAGGTTTCATTTCTTTTGACAGTCCTTTTTATATATTTTGGGGGAAAGAGGGTTAGGGCCAGGACACCCTTAGATAGTTGCAAACTCAATTGACAGACACTGAAACTTCAATAGGTGAACAGCCGTGCAGGGAAAGGCCCCAGTAAGGCACCACGTCTGCACGTGCAGGGTTGCTGTCTCCTATGGCAACAGTCCTTTAACAGTTCCTAACAGTTCTTTCAGCTCCACTACAATTGCTCCTTGTAGTTCTTCATCACTGAGCTCCCGGTCTCTCACTAGACCCACTGATTCACTGACTATGAATCCCTTGAGCTCCTCCAAGGTTTGCAGTGGTATCCCCTCAAGCATCACCCCCGCTTCTCTGCTGGGTCCTTAGCTTGGCACTCCCGATACTCCTCAAGCTGCACCCCTGCTAACCCGCTCGGTCCCTGGCTTGACACACAAGGCAAGCGTCTCCTCCGCTGGTTGGGTCCCTGACTTGATCACCGCCTAAAGTTTCCAGATTCTTCACCGTGCCCTTCAGTGAGAATATGATTTACTTACTGTGGTCCCTGGTAAATGCGATTGGTCCCTTTGTGGCGAGTGGCGACAGCTTCCCTTCTACCTCCGACCCAGTGGCGGTGCGTGCATAGAGGGCGCAGGAGCGCCGCCCCCCCTCTCCTGCACCTCTCTATCACCAATAGATAGATTCATGCATTGCATGAATCTATCTATTGTCACCGCTGCCGCCCCCTATTCAGGTGTCCGGCCCCTGATCGGGCGCCGGGCATCTGAATTACAGTGGGGGGGGGGTGTTGCGGGAAGCGCCCCTATTAGAGCTGTAAGCTCTAATAGGGGACCCTATTAGAGCGGTGTGCTCTAATAGGCTTCCCTAAGTGTAAACAGCGGGCGCACGGCTGCACACCGGGACAAGGTAAGTGCAGAGGGCAGGCAGGGGGCACAGTGGCAGCACTTAAGGGGCACAGTGGCAGAACTTGGGGCACAATGGCAGCACTTAAGGGGCACAATGGCAGCACTTAAGGGGCACAATGGCAGAACTTGGGGCACAATGGCAGCACTTAAGGGGCACAATGGCAGAACTTGGGCACAATGGCAGCACTTAAGGGGCACAGTGGCAGAACTTGGCACAATGGCAGCACTTAAGGGGCACAATGGCAGCACTTAAGGGGCACAATGGCAGAACTTGGGGCACAATGGCAGAACTTGGGCCACAGTGGCAGCACTTAAGGGGCACAGTGGCAGCACTTAAGGGGCACAGTGGCAGAACTTGGGGCACAGTGGCAGAACTTGGGGCACAGTGGCAGCACT